>JAJMDD010000014.1:0-226639 GCA_030573355.1 Helenozyma rhizophorensis
CCTCCCTAAGAAAAGCAGTACCTCCCTAAGAAAAGCAGTACCTCCCTAAGAAAAGCAGTACCTCCCTAAGAAAAGCAGTACCTCCCTAAGAAAAGCAGTACCTCCCTAAGAAAAGCAGTACCTCCCTAAGAAAAAGCAAGTACCTCCCTAAGAAAAGCAGTACCTCCCTAAGAAAAGAAAAAGAAAAGAAAAGCAGTACCTCCCTAAGAAAAGCAGTACCTCCCTAAGAAAAGAAAAGCAGTACCTCCCTAAGAAAAGCAGTACCTCCCTAAGAAAAGAAAAGAAAAGCAGTACCTCCCTAAGAAAAAGCAGTACCTCCCTAAGAAAAAGAAAAAGCAGTGAGATCGTAATAGCAGTCGTGTCAGGTGTTGGTGAAGATGTAACGTCCGAGGTGATTTCCGGCGAGGCAGACGATTGCGTTTGCGAAGGAACTGAAGACACAGGGCAGTACGTTGTGTAAATGGATTCAACTCCACCAATTGTTGTCGTAACTTCAGAAATTACGACTTTCGACGTGAAAGGAAGGCAATCCTCACCAGAACAAGAAGTTATTGTAATAAATGTTGTCATTTCCACGTCTGCCGTAGTTGCAGCAGCAGTATCCGGGTTAGTGATTGAACCAGTGGAATGATCATCCAGTAATGGACAGTACGTCGTGTACACTATCTCAGTGCCACCGATGGTAGAGGTGACCTCGGACGCGATGGCCGCCGATGTTGTCACCTCACATATGTCATCCGAGCAAGATGTCAATGTGACAACAACCGTGGACTCTGCAGTAGTGGTGAGCGTGTACAAGGAACCGGCAGAGTTGGTAGTGATGTCAACAACACCAGTTTCGGTGTAAACTGAGCCATCAGAGTTGGTGGTCAGGAACCTGGTAGTGTGCGCAGTGCACCCTGGACATTCGGTAGATGTAGCAAGGAACAGTGAGGTCGCGGTGTAGCCGCCGGCATTGTCTGTTGTGATATCCACATCACCAGTCTCGGTTTCGACGGAACCATTAGAGTTGGTGGTCACAAAGGTGGTTGAGTATTCAGTGAAGTCACCCAGCGAAGTAAGCGCGTAAATGGAACTAGTTGAGTCAGTAGTGATGTCAACAACGCCAGAGGTCAGAACCGATCCATCCGAGTTGGTGGTCACGAACGAGGTACTTGCCGAAGCTATTGGCACTCCGGTGAATACACTCACGCCTCCACTTCCAACGGTTGGTGCGATTGAACTATCTGAGCTTTCATGAAAAACGAGATATGTTATCCAACTATTCCCAGGTGCAGTGAAAACGATGGGAAGTACCATAGGATACACTATCGTAACTGAAACTCCGTTTCTTTTCGCAACTCCCAAGACGTAGCTCAATCTTACATTGAAAGTGAATGTTCCACTGATTTCTTCGTGTGTGGTTTCCCATTCTCCGTCGAAAGTCACTGTAAAAAGATTAGTGATCGGATCTCCAGTGACAGTAGCAAATTGTAAACCACCTGTTGTCAAGAGGGAGAATTCGGTATCAAAGTCATAAAAGAAATTAGGGATCGTAAACTGGGTAGTAGTACCCAACGGAATAACTCCTGTACTCTCGATAGTGACATGGATTGTGAAGAGATCTTCCTTGTAGGAAATGGAAGAGTCAGTAACATTGTCCCTTACAAAGATATTCGTGATGAGAGGGGCTCCGGTGGGAACAGCGGAATTGGTTATTGGGTCGTAGGTGGATGTAGAACTCGAAGGACCAGGGCCGCCAGACTCCGCGCTAGTCAACCGACCAGAAATCGAGGAGGAAACCGAATTCGAAGTTATGCTGGTTGCCTTCAGTGAAGTCACCAAGGCAGCGCTCCGGCCCTCTGATGCGGACGACAGAATCACAGAGGAGAAGTACAGAGAACCAGATGAGTCCGTGCTCAGGATCACAGAAGCGGACGACAGCAATCTCAGAGTGGAAGTGTAGAGAGAACCAGCTGAGTCCGCGCTCAGAGTCTCAGAAGCAGATGCCATAGATATCACAGTAGAGGAGTAGGCGGAACTAGTGGATTCCGTGATCAGGCTCCCAGAAGCGGACGACAGCAACTCAACAATGGAGGAGTAGACAGAGCCATTAGAGCCAGTAGAGTCATTGGAAGCAGGAGTCTCCTCCGTCCCAGTCGAAGTTCCATCTGAGAAAGATGTAGTAAGAGTGGAGGTGTACCGAGTAGCAGTAAATGCCGACTCAGCAGCGGAAGATAAACTGAACTGAGTACTCGAGGAATTGAAGTAGCCAGCGAAAGAGCTGCTAGGTAAAACCGATAATGGTATTGATGAACCTGTGGATGTGTATGCAGATGACGACCCCGGCGTACCGGAAAAGGAGCTTGACTCTGTGGAAGATGCAGATGAACCAGAAGACAGAGGCGTAAACCCGAAATTGGAACTGGCTGTTTCAGACGAGCTTTCACTTGTGGATGAATATTCCTTAGACACCAGCGAAGTGGTGGCCCGAGAAGCCAAGCTTGATATAAAGTAGGAGCTTGGTGTTCCAGAAAAGGTTGGTACCTCGGAGGAACTCGACGCACCAGATGCATTTGCAGCGTCAGAGGAGGTCGACGCTACAGAAGAACTTGACGCCTCAGAGGAGCTCGAAATAACTGAGGAGTTCCATGTGTCGGAAGCGATCCCCGTCGCAGGTGAGCTGCTTGTCTCCGAAGGACTTGACACCTCAGAGGAGCTTGAGGTAGCAGAAGAACTAGATGTCTCAGAAAAGTTGGTAACTGCGGAGGAAATCGAAGAATCTGCAGTGCTGGAGGTAGCTGGAGCACTGGACGTCACGGAGGAGCTCGAAGGAGCAGTTGAGTTTGAGGCGCTAGATGAGCTTAAAGCGGCAGAGGCACTTGACGCAACAGAAGAGCTCGAAGCAGCAGAAGGACTTGACGCCACAGACGAGCTTGAAGCAGGAGAAGCGTGTGATGCCTCAGAGTAGCTCGAAGCAGTGGAAGAGCCTGAAGGAGCAGAGCTTGTAGCACTGGTAGAGCTTGAAACAGCAAAAGAGCTGGAAACTTCCGACGAGCTCGATGTCTCAGTGGTTTTTGAAGTGGCAGAGATCGAAGCAGAAGATGAGCTTGATGCCTCGAACGAGCTAGATGCCTCAGACGAGCTTGGCGCCTCCAACGCGCTTGAAGTAGCAGAAGAGTTCGCCTCCTCAGACGAGCTTGAGGCTTGAGACGAGTTTGATGACTCCGAGCTCGAAGCAGTAAATGAATTTGTTGATTCGGAAGAGCTCAAAGGAGCGGAAGAGTGTGTGCTCGAAACCTCAGAAGAGCTTGATGTCTCAGATGAACTGGAGGAGGCAAAAGAGTTTGAAGCAGCAGCAGAACTCGAAGCAGCAGATGAGTTCGACACCTCAGACAAAGCAGGAGAGCTTGAAGCTTCAGAGCTTAACGTATCAAAGGATCTTGAAGCGTCAGAAGAGCTTGACGCCTCAGAAGAGCTTGACGCCTCAGAAGAGCTTGACACCTCAGAAGAACTTGACGCCTCAGAGGAGCTCGAAGCACCAGAATAGCTTGATGGATCGGAAGAGCTTGAGCTTGATGTCCCAGAAGAACTCGAAGCTTCAGAGGAGTTCGACGCCTCAGAGAACCTTGATGCAGCAGATGAGCTGGCTCTATCGGAAGAAGTCGAACCAGCTGCTGAACCTAAAGTCTCCGATGAGCTTGGTGTTTCAAAAGAGCCCGAAGCAGCAGAAGTCTTTGGGGCCACAGATGAGCTTAAAGCTGCAGACATGCTTGAACTCACAGAAGAGCTCGATGCAGCAGATGAGCTTGATTCCTGAAACAAACTTGATGGCTGAGACAAGCCTGATGCCTTAGACGTTGATGCTTCAGAAGAACTTGAAACATCAGATGGGCTCGTCGTCTCAGAAAAGGTCGATGAGGAGCTTGAAGCAATATAGGAGCTCGATCCTTCAGAATAGCTGGAAGTAGCAGATGAACTGGTTGTCTCGGAAAATCTCGAAGCAACTGAAGAGTTCGACGTCCCTTTGTAACTTGATATCTCAGAGTTGCTCGATGCTTCAGAGGAGCTCGAGCTATCGGATGAGCTGGCTGTCTCCGAAGAGCTTGACGCCTCGGATAAGCTCGATGTCTGAGACAATTTCGATGCCTCAGACGAGTTTGACACCTGAGGCGAGGTTGATTCAGACGAGCTTGAGACAGCTGAGGAGCTTGAAACGGCCGATGAACTTGGTTCCTCTGAAGAGCTCGAAGCCGAGCTGGAGGAAGCAAAAGAGCTCGTGGCATACGAATTAGAAACAAAAGAACTGGAATTACTTGCCAGCGGGTTTGTAGGAAGGTCTGGGATGTCAGGACATGTTGAGCAAACAGCGGGTTGAGAGCTGTCTGGTACATCGCCTGTGTAGTACATGTACCCATTCACACCGTATCCGCCAACTACCAGGAACTGGCGCTGCACGAATAAATTGGGATCATACCCGGTACCGATGTCGAGCAGGTAAGAAATTGTCAGGCCCGCCCAGTACACTATAGTCAAGATCAGGCCAGAGTAGGTGTAGGAGGTAATTCCGGGAGAAAACGCAATAACGTTGCTGTTACCGAACCCAGAAACTTTAACAGTATTCACGGTTGATTCACGTCCAAAAACCAAGCGGGACGTCGAGGTCTCGAGGTAGATAGTTTGTGATTGTGCCATCGGACCCGAAGTTGGATTAAGGTAATACAAGACAGCACCGTACCCGACTGTGTAACACCCGGTTCCCGACACAGTTGCATACTGGTAGAGATATTGTTGATAAAGGCAAATTGTTCCATCATTGATGACTGTGGAGCCCGAATCGCCAAAATAGGCGACACCACCGGATGATGAACCAGCGCGGTAGAAGGAAATGACACCTGTATTTTCTGCAACCACATTGGTACTCGGCATCACCTCCATGACTGCTCCACCATTTTCATTTGCGACCATGATGATTGTACCACTGTTCAAGAATGTATCAGCACCGGTGATGTAGAAGGATGCGCTCGAAGTTTCATTTTGCGAATTTAAAACAATCAAACCTTCGTTGACAAAGTCATTGAAATAGACCGACATGCCTGTTTGAGTGGTTGACGAATCTCCGATGTAAAGCTCACCATAATTGTAAACCTGGCCGTCAAAGTTGTTGGTCCCGGTTGTGCCAATGTTGTCAAAAGCAAGAGTAACTCCACTTTCAATAACGACAGCACTGGCGTAACTTGCAACCGCTGTAGTCACGAGGTTTGCGGAGTAAGTTGTCGTTTCTGCAAGAGCATACCCAACCTGTAGGGCAGCGATGATGAAACTGAGAATTGGGAAGCGAGACATGTTGGAGCGCTGTCCGCCTTAAGCAACTGAAAATAAATAACGAGAACCGATTGATCGCATATATATGATTCCCGCTACAATTCAAAGGCTTGCAGGTTGTGGCCTATGGTGCAGACGCCTCGCACTCGTTAAGCGCGAGCGCTTGTGTACATCTGAAACGGGCATACTGCTGCATATCTCGGACGCATACGTCGAACGAGAACGAAAATACGGGTATTAAACCGATTAGGGCCCGTGGCAAAGAAAGGAAATCATGAAGCTTCGTCCACTCAGTTAACCACAAATGTTGAAAGTCCATTCTCTCTAGTTCTACTTACTTCTCCGCTGCGTGAAGGCAAGCTTGGTGCCATCACCAAGTAGTGTGTGATGATGGTCATAATGCCAAAGGTTCGCCTGAAACTTGTTCGTGAGTATGCAAATGGGAGAACCTTTGAGCATGAGGTTGCCATCTAAACTTCGTATATCGCTTATTTTTCGACCAAACTTGCCCGTTGCGTCAACGATCTCGATCTGAACCTACATGCGACCAAACGAGTGCATGAGCATGCATGTGGTAAGAGAATCAAAGTTGGCAGAACCCGGGATTCGTGCAGGACGCAAGGAAAGTAGTACTTCCCTTCGAATGGCATTCTACATATTGCACTTTGTAACTCCACTGCCTAGTTAGGTGATAAATGTAGAATGTTGGCTAAGCTTTGCGACATATTCGTAAGGTTATTTAGGAAAGAAGTGAAGGTGTTTCGGAGCAAGCGAGACAAGCGAAAACGGGACTGCGTGCTGCTCCACGCCTCGCAGTTCCGCCCAAAACCGCCCAAAATTGCTTTTGATATTAGATGCTATCTCGATAATCTTTCGTTCCAGCAGGTGTTTTCTGTAGATGCTTCAGGTTACACGTTCTGACTGAATGCGCGAGATATACCACGATATATGTCATGTTTAGTTTACCGTATTTGCCACGATCTCCCTCTCGCACAACGTCCTGGCACAGACATCTTGGCTTGTACCAATAAGACATCGTAAATATGTACACTATACGAAATGCCGCCAGCCTCGAGGATTTTCCTCTTCGCAAATTTTGTGAACTTGCAAGCAAGTGAGCTAGACTTACGGCAATCTCGCAGGGTTTCGCCTCTTGTCGCCTTGGGACAGACAAAGATTCGTCCAATCGTCCGAGATGGCAACTGCAAGAATGAGCAAAAAATGAAAAATATATTTCGCGATCGATTATCGGGAGCTCCATCCGAAATGCACGTCGCCTATACCCGGGACAACCAAAGCCTAAATTCGCCCACTGAACCCAACTTGGTGTGGTCGCAAAACTGTTGGGATGTGGGGTTGAGGGGGGCTTACTGAGAAAATGCTGCGCCATCATGCTCGGGAAGACCAGTAGACAGGTGCATCCAGGATTGGGCCGCCAGTGGAACTAGAAGCAGCTATGCGCGAAATTTGTCGACTTGTTGTGATCTGGTCTCGTTTATGAGGGACCTATCGAGGGCGGTCATGTTTCCAATAACTCCTACCATTTGTTACCAAGTCCTTTGAAGCAAATTCTGTTCTGGGTTAGTCTTCTTCTAGTTCCCTGCATGAGAAGTAGTGCACGGAAAAGTGACACTGCTTTACAAAATTGCCCGTTCTTGTGTGGGTGGATGCGAAAATCAAAAATACAATAAAGGACCTTAAAAATTCAAAATCTCACAGAAACCAACAAAGATGCAATTGAGGAATTCATCTGATCCAGATAAGTATCTTATCCCTCCCTTCTCTGTCTCTTGTATTGTAAATACTTGCTGTGGCGCACTAACAGTAAACGTTCAAATCGCACACCCTGATCAGAATAACTCAGCAATATTGGGTTGGTTTTCTGAAGCTTGGGATTTTAAGTTCTCTATTCTATGTTTCGTAGCTATGTCTATCATAGGGTTCGTGGTGCATCGGGTTATCATACAATATCCGGATGATTATGGCTGCATAATTTGAGCAAGGTATCATTACATTACTCCGATTTGAGATAGGAAACAATTCACTATACCAGAACTTTCGTCGACATTAGCAGGTGCAAATTCTTTGTGATCATACTATAAAGTATTACTTCCAACTAGTTTGCGTGGCCAGTGAAGAACAGCTATCAATAAAGGAGTCATCCTGGATAAAGTAGACAGCGCGCAGGAGAGAATGAATTTCCGCAGATTTCACCCAACTTTATTTATGTGATTGAATTCAGGCGATCAATTAAGGTAGAGAGTATCACGATTAGCAGATACATGGAGTTCGACAAAATCTACCACATATATTCAATCATAAATAAATAATCTGGCGGCACTCACGGGTAAAATACACCTTCCTGTGACAAAAGCGTAAATTACCGCTCAAAATTTGACCCAATTAATGGTCAAAACGGAAATCTAAGCGCTTGGATCCGCTATCTGACGTGGTCTTGATGTAATCTTCTTGCTCTTCTGGACTCATTGCATTCCAGATTAAGTCTCTGCTCTTGTTTCTGCGAACGTAATAGAACTTCACAATACATAACAAGGGCACCAAAGCACAACTTATGGCGAACAATTGACTGTTTCCCCTTCTGTACAACGGTGCGTCATCGCTCCGATATATGTTATATGCTGCAATGTTTCCTAATTGCACACACATGTTGTAAACTGCGGACGAAACCGACCTTGCTCTTACCGAGTTCGAGTTTCTTGAAACCCAAGAAACACAAATGGCATGAATGTATGGAGCGGCTAATACCATGGACACGAGGAACCAAGTTGGCCAAGCCTCCACCATACTTCCGGACCACCAACGAATTGCCGCTAAAAACGGAATCGTGAAAAGGGGAAGCAAGAAGCACACGTACGTTCTTTGATTAATCCTCTCAGAAAACCAAGTAATAGCAATCAAAACGATGATGTGAATCACAGCTTGCGGTATGTTCAACAAGTTGACATTGAAAGTCGAAAAACCTAATGACTTCATAGCAAGAATCATGTAAGGAGCAATAGTTCCCATTGGAATATAAGCTATCAAGCCGATAGCATAGACTGGCCAGAGGTCATAATCACACAACGAATCCCAAATTTTCCCTACCGTCAATGGCTGCCTATTATGCATATCGCCCTTGGAAGGATCATCGCGCAAGACTCTGTTCACCACAATCTTCTCCTCGCGTTCGTTGAACCATCCCTTTGGGTGCAACTTGTTTCGAGTCTGCACGGCTGAAGGTACCATCCAGTAGAACGAGGCAATGCCGATCAACAAAGTGAAAATCCCCTCCAAAATAAACAACCACCTCCATCCCGTTAAACCGGCAATTCCTCTCATTCTCAATATCCCGAAAGCTAGCAAGGATGTGAATATTTGGCAAATTGACAAAGAAGTCCAGAATAAAGACAAACGAATTGGTAGCTCATTCAGCTTATAGAAGTAAGAGAGCCAGAGAACAAGGTCAGCAATGAATCCACCTTCGAGAACTCCAATAAGGGCTCTGCAAGCAAGAAAACCAGCCTTGTTAGTCATGGCACCTTGGCATGTTGCGACAATGCTCCACGAACATATTTGAATGGGGATAAAGATGTCTGGTCCTAAAGCTTTGGATATGATTTGGGAAGGCAATTCGGCCAACAAGAACGAAATAAGGAACACTGTATTTCCGAGATTATAGTCATCGGTTGTCAATCCCAAGTCTTTCAAAAGATTGTCGGCAACTGCCTGAGCCAAATTACCTCTGTCGACTTGCAACCCAATGAACATGATACATGCCGGAAGAACCACCCGGAAGTCAACTTTCCTCAAAACTTTTTTATCTTCCTCCTTGGTCCATTCAAATTCGGGATCAAATGCCGTTCTGCATTCGTACTGAGTCTTCTCGTAAAGGTCACGGTAGTACTGGGCAACTGATGGGTCCTTAAACGGATTGTGCTCAGCTTTCGAGACCTGGCTTTCCGTATCAGCTGATGAAGTCTCAATGATCTGTGTCACGTCATCTTTCGTGACACTGTCCACGCTGTTTGCTCTTTTCGTGACTCCTATGTAGCCCATTTCCTAATTGCGTATTAAGATGATATTTGATCCGATTTATATCCCTGGCCAAGATTCGGCCAAGGGATTCGGCCAAGAGAACAAACCTCATTTTGTGGATCCATCAATCTTGAGGATCGCAATGGGTGCAAAGTCTTGCCGGCATAAGGCACCACAATTGCAAATAGCGCCCAGAAAGTTAAATTTTGGCCAAGAGAATTTCACACGATTAATGCCATTGATGCTAACGGTGCGAGTTCCTAAGACTGGCGAATAGTATTTTGGAGCTCACCGAATAGAAAAATGACGTATCGGAACAATGTCCTGTTGCAATCCTATTGAGGGGTGCAGCAAAGCACTCATAATACGAGATGATTTTCACAGGGGCGCATTATCAGCGAATCCCGTGACTAGCCACAGATGCGATTCGGGCATGCAATTTTACACAGTTTCGTCGCAATGGATGCCACTTTCCGAATTTGCAGCTGTTGAGTGGCTCCCTCACATATTCGCACTGAACGCCTCGAGATAAGCAAATTATCCAAACTTATCACGGGGTGTATTGGGGTTCTTTCTGCATATATGCTGTAGGTATGCAACGGGACGTCCTTTGAGATCCTGCTAGTACCCTTCCAGATTTCACAGAATCAGATGATCTACACTATCGTAGTGGAAAGAGTATTCGTAATCGCGACGAATATGGGAGTTCTTGGCTTCAAAATTCGCACATTTTCATCAGATGCGTTGCACGAATGCCAGATTAGTCTCGGTGCGATGCCATCAACGTTCACGGTAACTAAGTTTGAGTGTTCTCTCCCATCGACTCCTTTATTTTTCTACTGTAATAATCCACAAGTCTGATCCCGTTTCTCGAAAACACAGGTGTCAAGTGTTGAACACATTCAACCAGCAATTCAGACATTGTCATCAAATTGCAGACCTTCTTGATATCACAAAACGAGGAAGCGATTTCATCATCGAATGCTCACTTACTTCAACACTCATAGCGAAGGGCCTGCTTATCAACATACACAAGAAAATTCATAATTCAATTATCAAATTCGTCTGTTTTAACCGCTGCCCATAGAGAAATTCAGTATTGGATCAGGCGAGAAGTCAACAACTAGATCCGAGTTCTCAAACCTGGTAGGATTCCACGTGAAGGCCGTCTTCAGACCATTAGTAATATATCCCGTTTTCCCGTTATCATCAGACCTGTCAAACAATGCGATGGCCTTGTCCCTATCTCCGCTATTGTTCTCGATTAGGACTGAATTCCGGATAACAGAAGAAGCAAGAGTACACCAGCCAATAAGATGACTCTACAAGTGTCAAAAGAAGGAGACGTCTTTATCGCTCAAAAAGACTCTTGCCTATCGCTCAAAAGCACTCTTGCCAAATAAAGTTGCACCAGAGCGGAGATAAGCGTCACCTCTGAACGGAGATGTACCGATTATGTCCGTGGTGTGTATAAATGCTGCAAAATTTGTGACATTTCGACTGTCGAGAAAGAAGAACAACATTCCCGATGGTGTATCCTGAAACTTTTACTGCTATCGGCGTTCTTGACTACGACAAATGGTTGGAACCCAAAAGGTTCGAGTATAAACCGCAAGAGTTTAGAGACTACGATGTGGATGTTGAAATTGACGCTTGTGGTGTTTGTGGATCTGACATCCATGCAGCATCGGGTAAATGGGGTAGACCTTATGCTCCACTTGCTGTTGGTCACGAGATAATTGGCCGCATTGTTAGGATCGGCCCCAAGGCCAAAGATGGCCTCAAGTTGGGAGACCGGGTGGGGATCGGAGCTCAGATTGACAACGATGGCTCGTGCATCGCATGCCAAAGAGGCTTTGAGAGTAACTGCAGAAATCACGTTGCGACGTACTTCGGCACCTACAAAGAGAGTGGACTCAACACCATTGGGGGCAATGCTTCCCACATCAGAGCAAACTCTAAATTTGTTTTCAAAATTCCTGACTCACTCAAAACTGAGCATGCTGCTCCACTTCTTTGTGGAGGAGTGACTGGATTCTCACCTCTCCTCCAGGCAAATGTTGGAAAAGGCACCAAGGTTGGTGTGTCTGGAATTGGAGGTGTTGGCCACTTGACTGTGCTCTTCGCTAAGGCCCTTGGAGCTGAGGTTACTGCCATTTCACGCACCAACGACAAGGAACAGCTAGCCAAGGAACTCGGAGCAGACCACTTCGCTGCCACAGATGACCCGGATTTCATTGAAAAATTCAGAGACTCGATCGACGTTTTGATCAATACCGGTAGTGCTTTTTCCGGAGCCTCTTTTGACAAAACCTTGTCTATGCTCACGCCCAGAGGTAAGATGATTTTCATCACTGGCCCACCTAACGGTGAACAAGTTGTCCTCAATCCCGTGCAGTTGATCATGAATAACACATCTGTTCAGGGATCCATACTTGGATCCTTGGACGACATTGAGTACATGCTCAAATTTGCTGCCGAACATAAAATTGAACCTTGGGTGGAGACTATTGATATGTCGGAGGAAAACCTAGCCTTAGCTTGGAAGAGAGCCGAAGAGGGCGACGTTAAATTCAGATTGACGATGGTCAATTACGGTAAGTGCTTTAAGAGATAGAAGACTCGTCCACACGAGTGCAAATATATGCGATCAACCTATTCCACGTAAGGAAGAACCACATCTAAGAGTGCTAGCGCACTGATCCCAAGCTATCCATTATTTCTTTGTCCTGAGAGCTCAGTGAAAAGAATCCTAAGATAAAAATATCCGAATTTAATTGAGTTTGTGTCCGATCACGTGTCGAAAGATATTCTGGTTGTCACGATTATTTATTAAATTGTAGAGTTGGTTCAGTTTAACTTTCAGTAGATGGGACCGACGTCACAGTCACAGTTTTGTTCTCTTTACCTCCCTCGTGAGTAGAAATTTCACTGTCGTCTTCAATGTCCATCGATTTAGCTTGAGATCCCTCTCTGCACTGCAAATATCTGATGACAAGAATAACAACGACGGATGAAAGGACAGTAGCAAACATAGCATAGGCACCCTTTTTGAACTTTGGTGCTGTCGAAGCTCCATAGAATAGCAAGGACCACCACGCATTGACAGCATTACTGAACATGTTCATCGACGCGAGCACAACGGCACGCTCCTCCATATCGTCCTTGCAGACGACGTTAGCCCACGAGAAGAAGACAGGTTGCCCAGCGTAGGAGAAAGCACTCAAGTAATGCGCTGTGAACACATACGATTTCTCAAGGGGTTTCACTGCGAGGAGTATTGCTGAGATGAGGACGACAACAGCTATCACGATTCCGGCTCGGTAATGGTGCTTTCCTTTAGTGTAGTCGATGTAATAGCACAAAATGAAATTTGCTACTATTCCCATCGCGTAAATGCCCATAGGGTAGTGATTTCTTTGAGGCACAGTGTAGTCAAAGTACTGCAACCAAAGTGAAAACAACGAGTTTGTCCCAAAGGACTCATTCTCACCACCCAAGACCCAGAGAAACGAAAAGAGGTACCAATGCCAACGGCCCAAAACGCGCTTGAGAATGGACCAATCTAACTTGGTGGTTTCCTTCGTTTTCACACGTTTACGAGCGATTTCAATCTCTCTCTCGTTGAAATAGAACGCCTTGCAAGTGTCAGGTGTGTCAGGGAAGAAGATCAAGCCATACAACGCAATGGGCACGGTAATGATGAAGTCAATGATGAACAACCATCTCCAGCCGGCAATTCCATTCTTGTTGTCCATGTTCTCGTAGATGGCCGCTTGCATGGTCGAGGAGAAGATGTTACCAATGAGCCCCGAAGACGTGAAGATGGCAGCTCTTTTCGCCAACTCCTCCTCAGTGTACCAAGACCCTAAAATCAAGTGGCATCCCGTGAAGGTCAGCGCCTCAAAAAGAGCTTGAAAGAAACGAATGGCACACAACTGCCTGTAGTCAGTAACCTTGTACATTCCCAAGGTAAGGAGGCCCCAGCAGAAGCAACATAAGGGCATCCAGTACCGTGGCCGCACCTTCAACAAGATCAAGTTGTGAGGAATCAATGCGACGATGTATCCAACACTGAAGCATGTGTTGATCAAGTTGAAATCATCACCACCCATCCCTAGGTCTTCCTTCATGCCGCTGACGTATGCATTACTCAAGTTGAGTCTGTCCAAGTAGTTCACCCAGTAGAGGAGACAGCAAAAGGAGAGGACGAACCAGTCGATCTTCACGATGAGCTTAGCTTCCTCCGGGTCGTTGGACCTTGCGCCCAAGAGCAAATCTCTGATTTTCATATCCTGCTTAATAGACTGTGTGACATTCAGAAGATGTGTTCGCCTTATATAGAGCTGCTCAGATAACTGTTGGACCGGAATTTGTCGACAAGCGATGCGTCCGAGGGTGGCTTGATGCGTACCCTCGGTTTAAAATAAACGGATAAATTTAGCGCCTATCGCAACCCCAGATCTGGACGGCACCTGTCACAAAAACGCCGATAAGCTCTTTTCGGAACCTATCGGCTTCACTCTTCCAATGCGCAACAAGTTATCTTCAGTGCCGTTACAGGTAGGGATGGTGAGTCATTCAAAGTTGATAAAAAACATAGAGCGAAGTGGAGGAGGTAATTGTTGGGTAGATGAAAGAACGAACGCTCTCACGTGCTCAGAGGGAATGTTGTTACAGAGTACCTTTTGTCAGAATTATCGCTCTTGAAAGTTTTCTCGCTCTTTAAAGTCTTTCATTTGTGATTATTGGTCGATGTTCGTATTAATATAGATCTATAAACCGGGTCAAATGGTGGAAAGAAGGGAAGCAACGTACTTCATCATAGCAACGACTTTCTCTTCTTGGAATTTGCGGCCCACCAATTGCAAACCTACTATCCCGCCGTTGGTCTCTTCTGGGTCGTAGTCTTTCCAGATGTTCTCATCCGTCTTGGAGTAAAACTCAGTTCTCTCCTCTTTGATGTCGAGGTCCTTATTCGCTCTAGTGACCGGAAATGTCCCCACGGAGTAATCCACAAGGTTGAAGGGAGAAGTGTATCCCACATAGTCATGGAATTTACCGTTGGGGTTACCTGCGAAAGGTGTCGCGGGCATGATGATAGCATCGATAGGGCAGCCCGTAGAGGTTTGGCTCGCGGTTGCATTCCAACGATCAAGGTACTTTTTGATCAAAGACGTACGCTCCGCATGCAATTTCCACAATTCGGATACCTTCATCTCGGGAGTAGTGCCGTACATGCTCATGTAGGGGAAGAACGGCTCGCCGGTCTCCTCCGTTTCCTTCCTCACATGAACTCCGCCATCGCTGACAAAGAAGCTGGTGATAATTTCAGACAAACGCAAATGCTCCGCTGGATCCCAATCGATCACCTCATGGCCA
This sequence comes from Helenozyma rhizophorensis, assembly GCA_030573355.1. NCBI lineage: Eukaryota > Fungi > Ascomycota > Pichiomycetes > Serinales > Metschnikowiaceae > Helenozyma > Helenozyma rhizophorensis. The sequence continues at coordinate 14,722 of JAJMDD010000014.1, forward strand.
GCAGCGAGGAGAGCGTCTTTCACCAACTTCATGCCGCGGAGAATGGGAGGAGTTGGCCGAACCCACTTGTCGTCGTCCAAAAGAGCAAAGGTCATCTTTTGCGGAAGATCGACGCTCCTCCAAGGAATCTCCACCATCTTCGGGTCGTATAGCCATGGCTCTTTGTCCACGATGAGTTTGCAGTAAAACTCCAACGAGTTGATGTCCGAGCAGATGGGCCCATTCACACTGTTGACCGACTCCAACCCTGGTAAGCCAGAACGTGCGCCAAAGGTTGGGAAGCGGCCAAAAGTGGGTCTCAAAGAATACACCTTACTGTAGCTGGCAGGAATGCGAATACTGCCGCCAATGTCCGTGGAAACAGCAATGACATTCGACAACGCGGCGAGACTAGCACCGCCTCCACTGCTTCCACCAGCAGAGAGCAATCTGTTGAATGGGTTGGTGGTGTTCCCGTAAATGTGATTGTCAGTTTCGGGCATCATCATCGCAACGGGCACATTGGTCTTCACGTGGAAAACCGCTCCCATTTCACGAAGCATCTGCACCAACACCGAGTCCTGGTCGAACTTCTCCGGCTTGAAACTGAAACTCACAATGCCAATCGTGGTGGCCTGGCCCTTGATGTTGAAGTTGTCCTTCATCGCAATAGGCAAGCCGTGCAAAGGCCCCACAACATCATTATGTTTGGCCTGGTATGCGTCCAACTCCTTCGCCTGCTCGAGGGCTGAGTCGAAAAAGACCTCTGACAAGCAGTTCGTCAACTGGTGGGCGATGGACGCTCTGTGGCAGAAGGCAGATGCAACCTCCACCGCGGTCCACTCCTTGTTCTTGATCTTTGTCACGATCGTTTCGGCACTCGATCCTGTAATGGCCAACTCAGCAGGCGTGAGCTTTCCGGACTTCTCGATCCATCCAGATACGTCTTTCGTGTCTGCAGATGGTAACTCCTCCGACGGGATCAACCACTCGCCCTTAAACTGAGCATCTCTGTGTTCGCGCTTCTTCTGCGCGATCTCTTTGTAGGTGGGTGCAGGCACGGTCATATCAACTTACTTAGCGGGAGGTTTTCGGTTTGGATAGCACAGAGCGGAATTAGAGATATATAAGCTTCAGATTCGGGTGGCCCGGGGTGGAGAGCCCTCGGGGCGTATCGAGGAAACCCCCGGATATGGCGCCTGTCACCTCGGTTCTGGCCACAGGCAGGACGTGCGCGTTTATCTTATCGCAGAAACCGCCGAACAATATAAAAAGTGGTGAATCGCTCCAGGTCACAGGGACAAAAATTGCTTCGTGTGTATTTTATTGGGCAATACGCGCGCGATATCGGATTTCCTCGCCCGCTTTCGTATCGTGAATTCCGCTTGGTTCCGAACAGATAACGAGCGGGGGGACCTAGTAGTTTACAATCGGCACTGAAAGAGACCTAGTCCATACATTGCGAGACTATACGAGTGAGAAATTCTAATTTCTGCGACTTTAATCAGGATGAAAACTGACCGAACCACACAACCTGGTCGTTCAACGTCTTCTCCTTCGCATATTTCACCTCGGCCTTCGTAATGTCTCCTCTCACAGCAAAGCCATGCTCCACGCCCAGGAAGAGGTCGATCTGGAAACGCACCTTGTTCTCGGAGAGAATGGCTTCCGCCTTGTGTCTCAGTTCTGTTGGAAATCCAGTGTCTTGCTCGGCCGCGGAGATCAAAATAGGCTTTGCAATGGCACTGAGTGCTTCCTCCGTGAGTTGCGAAGGGTGAGCGATCGCACCAGCGTTGAGCAAGCCGTCAGAAGTCAAGTCCGAGACGACAAACTGAGCACCGAAGCAATGACCAATGGCACCGATAAAGGCTTTCTCTCCCACTTCCGCACGCAAGTCAGTGAGGAACTTGCGAGTCAACTCGCGTTTAGGTTCGACGTCGTGATTGGCTTTCCAAGCCACGAAGGCCTCCATGTTGAAGCCGTTCGCCATGGCCGCAGGGTCCAATGGATCACCGTTGAACAAGTCCGGAATCAAGACCCGGTAGCCTGCATCGGCGAGACGGTCGGCAATCAACAAGTTGTTTGGAAGCTTGAGTCCGAAAATGTCGGAGAAAATGACAATATTCTTGGCATCGGTGCTGCCGGAGATGTACGTCTCAACTCCGAAAAGCTTCTGCACGGATCCGGTCGTCTCTCCTTCGTGGAGACTACCTTTGAAGCAGCAAGAGGAAAATTTGGCAAGAGACATTGTTCTGTTCCTGTTACTGGAGCGTCCTCAGCAGCTATTTGTAGGTTGCGCTCGCTACGTTGGTTTGGACATTTTTCGGTGATAGTCTCCTCACCGAGCACTAATTCCGAATTTTGTCCATCACCAAAAAATGCAGGATGTACACGTAAAAACCCAGCGGTTCCTCTCACAATATAAGGGGAACTCCGTAACCCCTACCGTTTACGCCGTCGATCCCTTCTCTGAGTTCACATGGATGGGTATTATAGTGCTGCATATAGACCAAACACTATTGTTTGATTGCTTCGCCTCAGTAGTGGCCAGGGGCAGTTCAGGTTTAATAAAGAAACAATCTGTGGCAGCTATTGCCAAGGCTCGCCCAGGTTTAAATAAGGTAATTAGATCCCGGAATGGTTTAGTGCGATGTGGCGGGGTGTGGATGCAGATCGCGCAATCCGAGAGCCACAAAACTTAGACAAGAATAATGAGAAGAAACTTTTGACAGGCCAAGACGAGCCAAGCTTGGCTTCCTGTTGCGGTAGCAAAGCCGAAAATGGTCTAAATCAGCATTAGCGACAGAAAACGTCGAAAGTGACACCTCTATAGCTCTAAATTAAGAACAATAGCCATTTATCCGCATCACAGGACATCTATTACTGTGGTGTTGCGACATACGATTTGCACCCAATTCCTTCACCATAGAAGCACGAAATTAGGTGATCCTAACCCCTGCGAGATGAGCAGGATGTATAAATGAACAACTCAACTTCTAGATTCTCCAGCAAAACTCAGTAAATCAGACTAAACACAAGATGGGTTTCGTTGGTGTCACAGCAAACGCCAAAAAGTCGTCGTCGTCAGATTCATTGAACAAGAATGAGGATCTCGTGAAGGTCTCCTACTACTCAAGCTCCGATACCGAGAGCCAAGAGCCTGAATCGGGACCCAACCCTTTCAAGGACCCGGCCACTGGTGAATACTACAGGAACTTGTACGAGTCCACGAAATACGAATCTCGCAGTGCCTTCGACCCAGACTTCGAATGGACGAAAGAAGAGGAAAGAAAACTCATCAGAAAATTGGACTGGAGAGTCACCTTTTCTGCATGCTTGATGTTTGTCGGGTTACAGGTTGACAGAGGCAACTTAGCGCAGGCAGTTGCGGACAATCTTTTGGTTGACTTGGGTTTGACCACCGACAACTACAACACCGGAAATATTCTTTTCTACGTGTCCTTCTTGATAGCAGAGTTGCCTTCGCAGATGATCTCGAAGAAATTGGGTCCTGATATCTTCATTCCGTTCCAAATGATTGCGTGGAGTATTGTGGCCATTTCACAGTCTGCGATGCAGAATAAGACAGGCTTTTACGTCACCAGAGTTTTGATTGGAATATTGGAGGGCGGTTTCGTCGCAGATTTGGTTCTTTGGCTTTCATACTTCTACAAATCCGCCGAGCTTCCGATCAGACTTTCATTTTTCTGGACATCATTGTCCTTGACCCAAATCGGCACCTCGCTTTTGGCGTTTGGTATTTTGAGAATGAGAGGCATCCACGGTATGGAAGGTTGGAGATGGCTTTTCCTTATTGAGGGACTCTTCACTCTCACTATCGGCATCTGGGCTTTCTACGCCATGGTTCCTGGAGTGGTGCAAACCAAGAACAAGTTGCATCCAAAGGGATGGTTCACTGATCGCGAGGAAAAGATTGCTGTTAACAGAGTTTTGAGAGACGATCCCTCAAAGGGAGACATGAACAACAGACAGGCTTTGATGCCACGCCAGATTTGGAAGGCCCTTACCGACTACGACCTTTGGCCAATCTACGCCATCGGAATCATCGCATACATTCCAATGGGTACCATTCAGCCGTACATGACCTTGACCATGAAGTCTGTGGGCTTCTCTACCTTTAATGTCAATTTATTGAACATTCCTCAGGCTGTGCTCCACATCTTTATCTTGCTCTTCATCACCTGGTTCTCTGAACGTTGGAATCAGAGGACCTTCGTTTGTTTCCTGTTGCCTTTGTTCACCATTCCCGTGATGGCAGTCATCAGATGGTGGCCCGGAAGCATGGTAGAACCATGGCCAACGTGGGCACTTGTGTCCTTGATCTTGGCTGCTCCTTACATTCACGCAATCTGCGTGGGCTGGGTTTCGAGAAACTCCAACTCCATCAGATCGAGATCGGTTTGTTCGGCAGTTTACAATATGATGGTGCAATTGGGAACTATTATCTCCAGCAACATTTACAAATCCGCCGACCTGCCGTTGTATCACAAAGGAAATCTCAATCTTTTCATTATTGCCGTTCTTTTAGTTCCAGTGCTCGTGGCTGTCAAGGTATACTACGTTTGGAGAAACAATCTGAGAGACAAGATCTGGAACGCCATGACTGTTGAGCAGCAGGAGGATTACATCAGTAACACTACTGACGAGGGAAACAAGAGGTTGGACTTCCGCTTCGACAGCTGATTATTTATAAAGTGAATATAATATTTTGGGTAGAAAACTTGGGTACATGTATTTTCGTTCATTAAGTCATAGAAATTCATTTTGCAGCTCCAATCCCGGCGAGGTAGGTTAAAGACCATGTCCGAGACATCCCGGGATCAATGAGCGCTTCGTTCCAGTTACTCCTCGAGAACCACTTCCAAGATGCCTTGGGATCAAACAAGCTTTGATTGAGCTTGAGGATGCCTTGCCATCCATCGGGGATTTTGTCCACTATTGAAACAAGCTTTTCATCCCACTCCTCCTTCGCAAACTTCGGTCCTCTGATGTATGACGACACTGGAGAGATGGGGAGCATATGGATTCCATGGACAAACTCGTCGCCAATATTGCCAAAGCCAAAGAAAGTAGCGTGATCAATCTTGTTCTCGAAGAGGATTCCCGACACTTTGTTCCGTTTCATCTTGTCCGGTTGGACGGTGTTATCGTTTGTGAACATCATGTACAAGTTCAAGGACCTGCGCAAGATAGCTAACATCAACGAAGCACCTAACTTCATCTGCTCGTCGCCCAAAACCTCGCCTAAAAGCTTCAACGCATAAACGGAGTGGTAATCTTCGGAGGACGACTCCTCGTTCTTGCCATCCCCGCTGGGAAATATTCCATGAGCAAATGAATGGCCATTGTACCAATCAAAGTTCCTACTTTGGGGGAAGTAAGGATCCTTCTCCGAAGGATTCGCATAATCTCTGACTAAGGTCAACACGTAGTTCCGAATGAGACGGTTGTTCGCGTCCAACCAGCTTGGATCAATCTTGGCTATCAACGCAATAGCGTGAACATGATAGCCGTAATGGAAGTGGTGATCATTATAATTCGAGTTACCGAAATCCTGTTCTTTTGGCGTGTTGGATATGATACCCTTCCAGGTTGTATCGTACTTCAATGGATGCTTTTGCTTGTTCAGAGCAAACTTCTCGACAGCCTTCTTCACCTTGGGAAGGATCTTCTGCGTGAGCGCAGAATCTCTGAGCACAAAGTGGGTCACAAAAGCAATGATGGCATACTTGTCCAATTGCTTGCCTCCAAAGTACATCGAATCCAAGTCACATGCGCCAGCAACGTCCTGTTCGACTTCGTTGCGAGCAGCTTTGGCGATCAAATCACGAACAGCACCGGAATAGTTGCTGCTGCTGTAGCCAAATCCGGGCACACTTGTCCAGGGATCAAAGCCTATTTCAATTGGAAGGTCGGGGACCGTCATTCCCAACTTGTTCGTAGCATATGCCTGCATCATGCCCTTGGTTGGGGAGTCAAGCTTCAAGCCTGTGTTCTTCGACGCTGTTTCACCGTCCAAGTTGGCAATTTGGTGGGGGAGAGCCCAGACGATTGCAGTCCCACGTTGAGATTCACCAACAGTTTTGTAGGAAAATCCATAATTGCCTTTCCTTGCTCCGGGGTCAACATCAGCATAAACAGTGGCCAGCACAGGGTACTTGCCGCACGCAGCATCGTAGGCAGCATTGTCGCCGCGGCATATCTGTACCACGCAGTTGCCTGTCCCATTCGAGGCCTTGATGTGATTGGGATCAGCAAGACGAAACGTGTTGTTTGGATCGCCGCTCACGTAGAGCGACCACACCACCTGGTTGAACAACTTCATGACGTACTTGGCGGTCCTGCCGCCATTGACCATTCCAACTTTGCGAAACTCCTGGATGCCCACTGACGAATGGACCGTGGGCTTTTCGTTCTTATAGATTCCCGTGACGAATCCCATTCCGTGCACCAATGGCATGGTCAATGTTCCTCGTCCTGAAGTTGCCTCGACAGTCGCGTGAAGCTTGCCGCCCGCTGTGACTTTGAAGTTGACGTTGCGGCCCCATCCTTCGCCGGTGAGAGTGAACAGCCTTATAAAAGGAGGGTTGAAGTAGTACTGCGCCGTGCTCTTGTTCGGGTCGGGCCCAAACACTAATTGCGAACGCTCGGTGTGGTTGAAGGAGACACCAGAGTCTGTGTTCTCCTTGGCGATCCAAAGCAGGTAGGGAAGTGGCCACACAGGGCAATTCTGGTCGCCAAGCAAGAGGTTGTTGAAGGTGTTGTTGGTCTGGATCGGGGTGTTTGGTGGCAACGCATTCCCCACCGGAGGCTGAAAGTGAGCCGATTGGGGATAAATTGCCGGGGGTGGAGCTGTTGAAATGGGGTTTTGGAAGAGAGTAACCATGGTTGCAACTTTGCGGCAGAGAAATCGAGCTTTTTATCTGTGCGCAGGTTATGGGCACAGCCGGGTAGCCGTACGAACGTGGAAATATGATTCTGTCGCTGACTCCCAAACGCTAATTGCATTATGTGTCCATATTTAGTCTCTATTCTCTCTTTGAAACGGGCATTGGCTCTCTATTGACCCCTTCTTGGTGCGCATTGTCTCTATAGTGCTATCTCTTTGAAGAGGGCGGTCGTTGAGGCACCTCTACCGTTTAGCAGTAACTGGCTTTGATCCGCAGCAGTCACCAGCACTCCAATAAAGTTTTCGCCGCGTCTCTCCTCCCTCTCCACGTATATGCAAAGAAGGTGATCATCTTTTGGCCCTGCCATACATTGCAGCGAGTCGTCAGGTTTGCACCCACGGCTGCAACGGCGCTGATAGCCGTGCGACTTCTAAGCCCAGATGCATAGACGAGTGCTCTCGTCATACCAATGAACGTCGAAAAATCCTCGCCTGTGCTGGTACGCCTTTCGTCGACTCGAGAATGGCCGATTTCTTGGCTGTGCAATCAAAACCTATTTCGCCGCTTGGTACTCCTCTCTGCAATCTAGCAGCCTATTCCCCGTATACTCCCCTCGATCGTGCCCGGTTGTGGTGACGGCAATTGGAATATTCAGGCGGAGTTGCATTTACGCAATGCGGGCAGCTGTTCAGGGTTCTGACCGTTATTTGATCCTGGCATCTCACACAAGTGGTTTTGGGGTCCTCCATTAACACGATCACTCCTCATCCGTGAGTATGCCCATTTGAAATCAAGAACTGTTCTACACAACTTGGGATGCGAAATGTCACTTTGGCCGCTTCGTAAGTGGATTTCTTGGCTCCACTCCAAAAGGCGACCAGCGGCCAAATTATAAATGACCTCGGAAATCAGACCACGACGTATACAAGCCACCGACGCCAGCCTACAATGTTGGCTGCTCTCACATACTTCTCTCACTACTTCGCATTGCACCTAGGAAGCTTATCTAGCTGCAGATCCAAGCCATTATTGACCCCTCGTAATGACCCCTCGTATTGACCCCTCGTATTGACCCCTCTTCGCGTATGGCGTCATCGGCTTCTCGAACGGTCGCTGACGGCTGCTGTTTTCGGCCTTACTCTATGGTTAGAAGTTGTAACGGCTGCAAGCTTAGCGCAGTTGGCGCACTCCGATTCCGTGCATATTCCGCACCCAAGCATTCCATATAACCACAGCGTTGCTCAGCCTTTGCTGCAGAAACATGAAGGCCTGTTTGCTCGCAATTGCTCTTGCGCTTGGAGCGCAAGCGAAGCTCCACGCGTACGAAGACGCGGTGGTCAATTCCGAAAAGTCGGCGCCGCTGCTCGACCAGATGTGGGGCGAGTACTGGCCCTTCCAAGGCATCAACACCTTTGCACACTTGACGCACGAAACGTGCCTCACGAACCGTGACGCCACGTACGACGTCGCGGTGGTGGGCGTGCCGTTCGACACGGCCACGTCCTACCGGGCCGGCGCCCGGTTTGGGCCCAGAGCCGTGAGAGCAGCCTCTCAGAGACAGACCTCGCTCCGAGGCTACAACATGCGGGCCGAATACAACCCCTACATGGCGTGGGCGAGCATCGTGGACTGCGGCGACATCCCGGTGACGCCCATGGACAACAGCCTCGCGTTCAAGCAGATGGACTTGGCGTTTGAAGAGCTTCTCTTGGAGCACTCGTCCGCTAACTCGTCGGCGGTGCCGCCGCGCTACGTGGCCGTGGGCGGCGACCACTCGGTGCTCTTGCCGCACCTCCGCGCGCTCCACAAGTTGTACGGGCCGCTCAACGTGGTGCACTTCGATGCGCACTTGGACACCTGGAAGCCCGACAAGTACCCCAGCTTCTGGAGCACGCCGCAGCTGGAGTTGAACCACGGGTCCATGTTGTGGAAGGCGTTCGAGGAGGGGCTCCTCACGCCGCACAACGTGCACGCGGGCATCCGCACCAAGTTGAGCGGCACCGGCGACCTCGCGGACGACGACGAGCAGCACTGGCTCCGCATCTCCGCCGACGACATCTGGCTCCGCGGCCCCGCGTACGTGATCGACACGATTTTGGCCGCGGTGCCGGCCGACACGCCCACGTACATCAGCGTGGACATCGACGTGTTGGACCCGGGCTTTGCGGGTGGCACCGGCACGCAAGAGGCCGGCGGGTGGCTTCCGCGCGAGTTGATCCATGTGTTGCGTGGCATCGAGGGCTTGTCGGTGGTGGGCGCGGACGTGGTGGAGGTGAACCCCGACTTTGACCATGCCGAGGTGACCTCCACCAACGGCGCGCAGGTGGTGTACGAGTTGGTGACGTCAATGGTCAAGAAGGGGCCGCTCGCCTTGAAGGTGAACGCGAGCCCGGAGAGAAGCCGGATCTTGGACGCGGACTACGACCACCGCGGGGCAGCCAGGGCCAAGCAGGACGAGTTGGAGCAGAAGTTGGCCGAGGTGCAGAGCTTGCGGGACAGGTTGGAGGCGGAGATCGCCCAGGTGAAGAAGTTGCAGATGGTGAGCCAGCCGTGACATTATAGAGACATTCGATTACGCCATCTACACCATCTACAGTCATATACATAGCAGCCTCTGCGTAGACAACACCTTCGACTACACCATTCAACCACACCATTCGATCTATCATAGATATACGTGAGCAGCTTCCGATTCCCATCTGGTCAGTCTCGTTTAGCTCTCATTTAGCTCTCATTCAGCTCAGCTCTCATTCATCTCGTTCATTCATCTCACTCTCATACATCTACAATCTCCTCCATCGCACTGCATTATTCACTAGTCACAGTCTGCCCTACCTTCTTAATCCCCTTCTATCGTCAATAATGTAAGCTCTTCAAAGCTCCTCTGTCGTCTCCTATCGCTTGGCGTTGGTCTCCTCATTAATGTCCAGCGCTTATTTGCACGCCCAACCAACGTGGACTACAGACACGGAGAGCGAGAGAGGGATACGAGTACGAGATGATACAGTAGACTAACGTTTTATTAGCTGGCGCAGTGCCTCTATTGTGGTGAACGGGAACAGAAATGCGGAAGAAGTGGAAAGTCCATTAGATCAAAAGGAGCCCGGCGGCCAACGCACCGGCGACACCGAGCGAGATGCCCGTGCTCATCAAGCCCGCGCCGTTCTCCGACGAGGTGGTGCTGGAGTTGGACGAGTTGGTGGTGTTGACGGCGTAGTTCACGGCTCCCGTGACGTACACCGTGGTGGTGGTGGGCTCCTTCGTCTTGTCGAAGCGCCCGTACTTGTGGGTGCCCGACGAAGACGACGTGGAAGCGTCCTTGGTCTTGTCGAATCTGCCGTACTTGTGCGTTCCCGACGAAGACGACGTGGAGGCGTCCTTGGTCTTGTCAAATCTGCCGTATTTGTGGGTGCCGGACGAGGACGACGTGGAAGCGTCCTTGGTCTTGTCGAAACGACCGTATTTGTGGGTGCCGGATGACGTGGAAGCAGTGGAGTCCTTGGTCTTGTCAAATCTGCCGTACTTGTGGGTGCCAGAGGAGGAGGAGGTCGAGGCGTCCTTGGTCTTGTCGAACCTTCCGTATTTGTGGGTATCGGTGGAACCGGTCACGGTGACGGTCACAACTTCCTGGGTCTCAGCTGCAATGCCGGTGGCAAGAGCTCCGAGTGCAATAAGGGCCGACACCTTCATGATGGATGACACACGAGAAAAAGAGATGGAGGTGGGGTTCCTTAATTTTTGTATTATGTTTTGAGGGAATTTGCGCCTTCCTATTTGGGCGGGCCTACAGCCGAATTAGCCGCCGAGTTCCTTCTCTAGTGCTAATTAGGCGCGCGTCACGTGCGCACGCCTGTCTGTGGGTGGGCTTGGCGCCTGTGTGCCGGCCGTCGTCGGCTGGCGGCTGTCCCGATAGGCTGTGTGCAGGCCAGATGGAGATGACGGCCAAGCAAAGGAAGCTTTCGTATTGACTTGTCGGAGAAGCTTTCGCATTGACTTGTCGGACTTGTGTATTGTTGGCGGTAGCGAAGCCATCTAAGCTTACTCTTTGTGTCGGAGATAAAGTGTGCATCTAACCCATATAGGCGGCCTCTCATTTGACAATCGGGACTCGCGGAACCACCCATTACGAACCGACCTGCGAACATTATTGAGTTCGCGTGGGCCCGAGAAAAGAGCGAGGCATTGTAGTCTTATACAGAGCGAGGTATTGTGGCAATCTGTATTAGTAGCTTTACGTTAGAGTTCTGCATTGGCGAAGATGTGCCGGTGCGCTTTGATCAGTCGTCGCGAAAGGTCATCGACTCGGCTAAGTATGCTTGAGGGTGTGTGAGCCTACAAGGGGCTGTTTGTAATGTATTGGCATGAGAATCGGAGATTCATTAGAGGCGGAGACACTGTGGCAGACCACCGTGGTATGGAGGGGTAGAGGTAAGATGAGGGTTAGAAATGAGAGACAACACTAGAAGCGGAAGTTCTGCTGGCCCTGGACGCCGAAGCCGAAGGAGTCGCCGTAGGTCTCGGGCTGCAAGCCGTCGTCGTTGAAGGCGTCGTCGTCGTCCTCGCCAAAGTACTTCTCGATGATGGTGAAGGCCTTGTTGTAAATGTTCTCGTTGGAGTTGGCCTGGCACTGGAAGATCTTCTCCATGCCGCCCGCCTCCTCGATGTAGATGGCGTACTCGTTGGTGGCGGCGTGGCGCAGGTCCTTGTCCATCTCGCCCACCTTCAAGATGTTCATCAACAGGTCCAACGTCACCTCGATGATCTTGGAATCGGCCACGGCAAGGAGGTCGCACAACGGCTTGATGCACCCCTGCGACACGAGGTAGCGGATCTGGTCCGGGTTGGTGAGGCCGCCCAGCAGCGCGTTGGAGATGGCCCAGCACGCCTCCTTCTTGGTCTTGTAGTCGCCCTGCGCCAAGAGCCGGATGATGGGCGGCACGAGGTTGGCGTCGATGACTGCCTGGATCTGCTCCGAGTTGCCCGCGGTGATGTTGGAGATGGTCCAGCACGCCTCCTTGCGGAGCGTCTCCTTGGGCAGGTTCAACAACGGCGCGAGGTGGTGCAACACGCCGGCGTTGATCATCACCTGCGTCTGCACGTCGTTGCCCGTGACGATGTTGCCGATGGCCCGCAACGCCGGGGTCTGCACGAGCGTGGAGGTGTGGTCCAACAACTCCACGAGGCGGTGGGGGATGCGGGCGTCAATCACCGCCTGGATGGCCTCGGACGGCCCGTCCAGGAGGTACGACACCGCCCACAGCGCGTCCACCAACGTCTCGGCGTCCACCGAGTAGATCAACTTGGCCAACGTGGGGATCGCCTGCTGCACCACCGACCAGTTGGGCAGCGGGTTCTTGCCGCGGCAGAGGTTGGACAACGTCCACGTGGCGGTGCGCACGAGCGAGATCTTGGAGGTGTTGAAGAGCAGCAACACGGGCTCCATGGCGCCCAGGTCGAGCACAAAGTCCCGGTACGTGGTCAGGTCGCCGGCCACGTTGCCGAGCGCCCAGATCGCCTGCTCCTTCACCTCCAACGACTGCAGGTACAAGAGCTGCACGAAGTACGGCACCGCGCCCAGCTCCACCACCACGCGCGTCTGCTCCAGCAGCCCGGACGCGATGTTGGTGAGCGCCCACGCAGCCTCCAACTGGAGCATGTCCGGGTGCCCGTCGCGCATGAACTCCACGAGCGTGGGGATCACGCCCAGCTGGATCACGAGGTCGATGGGCGGGTTGTGCTCGCGGCTCAACACCTGGCGGAACTTGACGGTGGCGGCCAACTGGTTGTCAAAGTCCGCCAGCTGGATCAGCTCCATCATCTTGGGGAGGTCCTGCGCCAACTTGCCGTAGAACAGCAGCTCGTCCTGCGCGGCCAGCAACGCAAAGTCGTCGCCGTCGTCCTCGTCCTCCAGCTCGTTGGCGGCGCCCTCGGTGTAGTTGCGCCTCTTGGCGAGCACCTCCTCGCGCTTCTGCTTGCGGAGGTCCACCTGGTGCGTCTCGCGCCGCCGCCGGAGCTCGTCGCTCTGGAACCGGCCCTTGTTCTTGAAGTTGGTGCGTCTGTACTCGGGGACGAACTTACTGGTCTCCTCCATAGTTGCTGGGAAAAAGTTTTCGTGCAGTACACTCCATCTACACCACCATCACCATCAACACCTACACCACCATCTATATCTACACCTACATCTACTTCACCTCCCACTCGCCCTTCACAAAGCACACTCTTCGCGCTTCCGTTTCCATCTTCTACAGTTGGGCCATCGCATATTCGCATAGGTGATCAGACATTGATACACTTGAACTCGTGAACACAATTGAACAATTGTCACGTGAACCTTGAACCTTGACACGAACGCTTAACTCACAACTCGCGCCATTGTGTAAGTGACGATCCGATCCATATCAAGTTACGATCCTCTAGCACAACTCCAGACACAACTCCAGACACAACTCCAGAGACAACTCCAGAGACAACTCCAGAGACACTCCAGAGACTCTAGACATCGACTTCATACGTTCCTACTGAACTATATACTCTTGCGTACGACACGCTACGGTAACTTCCTGTTCCCAAATACATAAATGCTAGTGCGTTCGCTCCGGGCACAAGCCGTGCGCTCCGTCCGCAGCTTCCGCCACAAGGCCGCCTTCTCCGCGGACCTGCCCGCCGACGACATTGTCTCCGAAAACAACCCGTGGCTGCCCACACTCTACCAGGACACCGTGCACGTCCGCCGCGGCCTCCGCAACGTGCCGCTCGCAGCCAACTTCCGCTTGAGCTACGAGCCGCTCTACGAGGCGCCGGGCGCCAAGTACGTCGCCATGATGCGCCGCCTCACGCTCTCGTTCGCCGTGCTCGGCGTGTACGGCGCCAAGCTCTTCTGGGAGCTGGCCCAGTTCGACGACGCCCTCGCGGGCCTCACGCTCGCGGCCACCTGGACCCCGGCCGCGGCCGTCTACTACAAGACCGCGGACTACGTCACGCGTGTGTTCCGCCTCTACGACAAGAGCGCGCCGCAGACGCTCGACAACTTGGTGCGCGGCGAGCAGTTGGTCGTGGAGAAGTTGACTGCCACCGGTGGCAGCACCTACAACACGCTTGTGTCGGTGGCGGGGAATGACGCGTTGCGCCTTGCTCCGTCTAGTGCGTGGACGCCGTACCGCACGTGGCAGGACGGCGACCGTGGCTTCTACATCGCCGACAACGTGGGCGGCATGAAGATGGACCGCCTATGGGGGATCGTCGAGCACAACTCGGGCGTAGACAACGGCCGCTACGTGGACCTGCCCGCCGAGGCCACGGCCGACCCGGGCCACCATTGACCACTCACCCATTCATCCCATGTTAGCATCTCCCACCCTCCCATCACGTTCCTCGGCCACTTGCACTTTGACCTCTTGCCGATCACCGCCAGGACTTCTCAGCGATCGACTCGATCATTGCGGCGCCCACAAGATTACAGCGGAGACTCGGTAGGAGAGGATCAGTCCCTAGTTGCCGAGGCTACTCTCTTGAACATAATAGAATCACTTATCTTGAACATAATAGACAGTCGCTTGGCTCTGACATGGCCCCTCGTAGTATTGACATCGCTGCAAGTGCTCCGTGCAACGGCTCCCATCGTAATGTGGGCAGAGTGGCATTACGATCGATAGACATGGGCATAGATCGAACATAAAGACTGATTCTTCCTGTGTCATATCTATTCGCCAAGGTGATTAAACTCCAGATCAGAGCTCTGGATACAGCAATAGGTTGGATGGAATACGTCAATTTCAATTAGCTTTTGTAAAAGGAATTACTGTGCGAGGTTATGTTCATTTCTTCGACGGTTCGCCTAGATATCTTGCGCACTATCTACATTCGTAGTCCGTCCAGCAAGAGATGTAATGTGGCCGTTGACTTCAGTAAGTAGCCGGAACGCAATGTGCTGTCGTGTGACTTCAGAGCACCTGACGATTGGTGGATCAGATACCTCAACCATGGCTCAGTCACGCTGAGTGCCATCTTGTGTCTTTCGCAACCACCTATGCCTACATCTTCAACCATGCACGATCATGCTCTCAACATCAATTTCATGATACTTACGTTTGCCCAGGCAATTCTATTAGTTCGTCTTCGGACGCCGCCTAATGCCGAGCCTCGCGCTTCACTATATATAGATCGCGCGGCTCATCTCGAGCTCATCTCGAGCCGAGACGGCCCTTGTCTGGGTCTCGCCAGTCGCTGTTTCTTTCACCTGCTCTCCCTTTCTCGTTCTTCGTTTTCCGATCTCTGTCTCCTCTTCCTCTTCTCTTGGCATTGTCTGGCCCACTGCTGTCCTGCCTCGGGTGTGCGTATTTCCGCACGGCTGATCTAATAACCATCATCATGGGTTTTCTTACTCCGAAGACCAAAAGCTACTACTACTCCGGCACCAGGACGGGCGTCACCAGGCCCGTCGCCTCCAAAGCGAACGCCGAGTCGGACGCCGAAGACGCCGCCGCCGACGACAACAACGACGAGAAAAAGGTCTACGACAAAGAGAAGGCCGTGCTCTCCAACGCCCAGGCGCCCGAGGAGGAGACCGAGACCGACATCAACACCAAGTTGAACGCGCTCCTCTACCACTTCTCGGACGACTCCATCGACCGCTATCGCCTGGAGAACAACTCGCTGGATCTCTTGGGCAGACTCTACTACGACGACTTTGATCCACGCAACCAGGTGTTGAACAGCGTGGTGTCGCCCACGTCGCTCTCGCCCAGCATCCTGCGCACGGCGTCGCCGCAGCCCGGCTTGAACTTTGAACGGCCGCTGTTCCTGCGGCAGGTGTCGTTCGACACGCTTTCGGACGCCCACCACCTGGCCATCACGTTGAAGGTCAAGCACCCGCAGTTCCGGTTTCGGCGCAACAACAAGACGTACCTCATCGGCTTCAGCAACGACGCCGAGTCGCTCCGCGCGGTGGAGTGGGCGTTCCAGCAGTTTGTCAACCACGGCGACACCATCGTGGTGTTCCAGGTTCTTGACGAGAAGAACTACCGCCGCGTGGACCCGCAGTTGGCCGAGACGGTGTTGGTGAAGCTCCAGAAGCTCAACACGCACGCGCGCCGCATCTCGCTCGTGTACGAGGTGGTGATTGGCCGCCCGCAGAAGTTGCTTCGTGCCGCCATCGCCGAGTACTCGCCAAACATGATGATTGTGGGCTCCCACCAGTACGGCCAGGCGGCGCTCCCTACGCTGTCGTCGCTGGCCCACATTGTCAACTCCACGCACCACTTGCACCTGCCGCTTTCGCTCTTCTCCAAGACGTCCATTTCGCAGTACTTCCTCCAGTTTGCGTTGGTGCCCGTGGTGCTCGTCAAGCCGTTCTACACATTCTCCGAGAAGCTCGACGCGCCCATCGACTCGCCGGACTACTTCCACCGCTGGTTGGCCAACATCGACGTTACGCACACGCGCGAGAAGAAGAAGAAGCACGTTTTCGGCCGCCGCAGCAAGAACTCCTCGTCTACGGCACTTTCCGATCTCGCGCCCGCGGAATCGCGAGGCCGCTCCACCCAATCCGGCTTCACCATCGGCAGCAGAGACTCGTCCAGCCTGCGTTCGCCGTCGCGGTCCAAGTCGCGGTCCGAGCACACCGAGACCCCAGAGGATTCCCGCAGTCAAAGCAAGACCAGAAGCAGACTCGGCAAATTCTTTTCGAGTTGAGTCACCAGCACCTGTACGATCCATGCGCCATAGCTTCGGCGTATGCTCGCCATGCTTCGCCATATTTAATATCTTGGCCGTGCGATAGCATGGCCAGATAATCCGCTCAAGTTCGCATCCAATTAGCTCCCTGTTGCTGTGATCTACTGGTCGCTGTGATCTACATCGTTGCCTCTAGATCTTGCCTATGTTCTTTAATTGGTCTAAGCCTCGGCGTTGCACTAATTACTGCACCGGCACCGGCACCGGATTCCTGCGCAAACGATAATTGCGCCGAACGTTGCAAGTCCTCTTCCCATGCCCAGCACACGCCGCACAGTGGGCAATCCCGTCATTGCCGGGATCTTGTCCGTGTCCCTTGTCCTCGGCGCCTACGCGCTCTTCTATTTGCTTCACCACGTGGAGTTGCCGGACCACCTTGTCGGTGGAGGACAATGGCAGTTCTTGACCAATCTTTCGCTCCTTTACACGCTCATTGTGTTCGCCATCGGCATCGCGGCCCATGTGCTCCGGTCGCCCACCTTGTTCAACCTCAAAAACAAGCTCCATCCCGTCGCCCTCGTGTTGGAGTGTGTGGTGACCGCCGTGTACTGGCCCTTACGGCTCTTGCTCGTGCATCTACTTGTGAAAGACCCTAAGCGCGTCTTCATTCCCATGCATATCGACCTCTGTTTGCACTTGTTGCCGGTGGTGACTCTCTTGATAGACTTTTTGGTGTTCCTGCCTCGCTGGACCATCGCCACGGAGTCGTCATTGGCTGCCTGCGTGGTGCTCACGTCATTGTACTGGTTCTGGCTCAAGCAGGTGGTGGACTTCGACAACGGCGGCGAGTACCCCTACCTGTTCTTGAACACCGACACCGAGCAGACTCGGGTGTTGATCTTTGCCATGGTGGGCTTGGTGGGCTTTGCGCTGTTCTTGTTCTGCAAGAAGTTGTACGACATTGTCGTCCACCCTGAGGTGGAGCAGGCTGCTGAGGTCGAGATGAAGAAGGCCCAGTAGCTCGCTAGTGCTCATGCCAGTGTCCAAGCATGTGCATGCCGTACCTCATGCCACCATGAGTTACGTCACGCCAAGTCCGGACACTTGGCTCTTTAGATTCTAACTTTCCTACGAGAAGTACAATTGCCTGTAAATCGACCGTTCTTCCTTCTCCATGTCTGGACTGATACTTGGTGTACGGGTGTGCGGCGTTATCTCAATTGGCTTCCTAATTTCACATTCCACCACTATGAAGCTCTCCTTGTTGGTGCTTGCAGCGACGGCGGCCTGCTTACAGGTGCCGTTTGCTTTGGATACTAGTTTAGAGGCCCCCACGCGGCCTCACTACTCGACACTCGAAGCTCACGACATTCCTATTGACCTTGCTCAGTATGAGAACCAGGTAGTGGTGCGGGCCACCAAAACGCCGGAGCTACTAAAACAGTTGAGGCAAGGCAGACACAAGGTGTGGGCACTGAGTCGAACTGAGGGGACGGTTGACTTCCAGATTTCGGCGGACGACTTGGACACTCTTGTCTCCACCTTCACCGTGCAAAATCCTACCGTGGTAGTCAAAGACTTGGCGCAGGCGGTCTTCGAAACATACCCAGAGGGCTTCAAAAAAGACGACTTTCTCAACTTCAAGGCGAAGTCGACAGAGGAGATTGCGAATTCTGCGAGCGACGAGGTGTCGGCGAAGGAGAAGTTGCGCATCATGGGAGAGGTCTTCTTCAAGCTGTACCGGCCGTTGGAGTCTATTGACGCTTGGTTGGACTTGTTGCTGCAAAGCTACCCCGACATTGTGAAGATAGATACCATTGGCGAGACGTACGAGGGCAGACCGTACAACGTGGTGCATGTATCTGTGCCCGACGACGATGTATCGCATGGAGACAAAAAGACTATAGTCATCACGGGTGGGGTGCACGCACGCGAGTGGATTTCGGTGTCGTCTGTGTTGTACACGGTGTATGCGATGCTTGACCTCTACGAGTCCAACCCGGACGACTTGAAGGAGTTGGCCAAGTTGGACTTTTTGTTCATCCCCGTGCTGAACCCCGATGGCTACGAGTACTCGTGGACCACAGACAGGTTGTGGAGAAAGAACAGGCAGGCGGTAGAGGGCGGAGACAACGTCAGCTGCTTGGGCATCGACATTGACCACTCGTACGACTTCCACTGGACAGAGTCCAGCGACTCGGCCTGCGGTGAGGAGTACGCCGGAAGCTCGCCGTTCGAGGCGTACGAGCTGAGAATCTGGGACACCTACCTCAACCACACCAACGAGGGCCACAAAATCTGGGGCTACGTCGACTTGCACTCGTACTCGCAGGAGGTGTTGTACCCCTACGCCTTCTCGTGCGACCAGCTGCCACGCGACGAGGAAAATTTAATTGAGTTGGCGTACGGAATTTCAAAGACGATACGGTTGACGTCGGGCAAGTACTACGCGGTGTTGCCCGCGTGCATCGACAGAGACTCAGACTTAATCCCCGACTTGGGCGCAGGCACCGCCTTGGACTACATGTACCACCACAAACTGTACTGGGCGTACCAGATCAAGTTGCGCGATAGTGGCTCGCACGGGTTCTTACTCCCGGAAAAGTACATCCAGCCCGTGGGAGAGGAGATCTCTGCGGGGTTGAAGTACTTCATCAAGTTCATCTTGTCTGACGATTAGTGACCATAATGTATTTACGTGGAATGCAAGTAATGTCAGCCGAGTGTATGTATCCATGTATTGTGAGTCCATTAATAGTCCATGAGTTGTGAGTGATTGTATGTGAGTGCAGTAGTGAGTGCATGAATGTGAGTGTATGTGAGTGTATGTGCGTGTAAGTTAAACGGTGCGACGTGAACATGAGAGTGGTGATCCAGAAAGTCAAACGGGCCTCGGTGACTGTAGACAATGTGCTTGTCTCGCAGATTGCTCGCGGTCTCATGATCCTTGTCGGGATTTCGACTTCGGACACAGCAGAGGACGTGAACCGGCTTGTGAAGAAGGTTGCATCGCTCCGAGTCTTCGAAGATTTCTCGCTGCCCCCACCAGACACCGCAAAATGGTACGGCAAACCGTGGAGCCAGAGCTTAGCGCACGACAAGGAGTTGGGCGTTCTTTGCGTTTCGCAGTTTACGCTCTACGGGACGATCAAGAAGGGCACCAAGCCGGACTTTCACAAGGCAGCCAAGGGCCCTGAAGCTGTTCAGTTGTACAATATGTTTTTGGCCAATCTTCGAGCAGAACTTGGCGAGGCCGAACGAGTCAAAGATGGCAAGTTTGGCGAGATGATGGACGTAGAGTTGGTGAACGATGGGCCAGTTACGATTGTGTGGGACACCAGAGACCACGGTCTTTAGTGGTTTAGAATCATAGATGAACTATAGAGATGGAATTAACCTCGGGAGATGAAGATTCGATCTACGATACATTCGGACAACGAAGTCGCTTTAAACCAAATAAATTACTAGATAGCGTTGCTGGCACAAGAGAACGGATTGCCATAGAGCCCGCTCTGATAAGACCACACGATACTCTGGACGGTCGAGTATAAGCCGGGACCCAAGATGTAAAAGCCGATTAAAATTAAGGCAATGTTGGTGAGCATCTCCAACTTGGTGAATAGGCTGGCACTCTTGAAGTAGGGCCAGAAGCGGAACTCGGGGTCGTGGAACTTCTTCAACTTGAAGTAGGCGACGCCCCAGAACACGAAGCCGAACCAGCAGTCGAACAACGAGGACATCAAGCCGAGCAAGTCGGAGAAGAAAGGAATGACCTGCGCCACCACGAACGCTACGATCCAGAGACCCGAGTTCAAGCCAATCCATGTGGCCCAGCCCACGACTGTGTGGCTGTTTCTGTTGGGCGAGTCTTCACGGAAGATCTTGAGGAAGAGGAATTGCGCCGAAACGTTGGAGTACAACGAGCCCAAGAAGATGATGGTGGGCAAGGCAAACGAGAACGCAATCTTCTTGTACTTGCCGTAGAGCGAGCCAAACGCAGGTGCAACCATGTTGCCGTTGCCCACGTACACATAAATGATGGAGCCAGCCAACGCGAACGTGATCAACTCACACAAGGTGACAATGTAGAGCGCCTTCTTGAAGTCCTTGGGGCGCGTCATCTGCGAAATGAACGAAGGGTAGGTGATTTGACCCACGAACGTGTACACGATGTTCAAAAAGGCAATCATGGCATCGACGTAGGTGGTGCCCTTCACGGGCCACACGTGCCACACCACGGGCTCTGCCGTCGAAGGCAACGTCTGCACGCCGGCGAACGCCATGGCGAGCACCACTGCGATGAACATGGTGAAGGCCGAGAAGTAGGCAATGAACGACATCAGCGAAAACGTGCGGGGCAACGACACGAAGAGACAGATGACGGTGGTGACCACGCCAAACGCCACGGAGCAGATGTCCTTCGTGTTGGAGGTGTCGTAATTGTCGGTGATGGTGTTGAAGTATTTTGCACCCACGAGCACATGCAACGCCTGGATCAAGGTGTTGTTCAACAAGAAGCATGCGGCGGTGGCCCACCACACGATGCTGGAGTTCCAGAACAAGTGCTGGCCAATATCGCACACGCTGGTGATGTCGGGGTATGCGATGCAGTAGTCAGTGATGATGAGACCCGTGTAGAGCACGGTGAGCGACACAAACACCGTCACTATGAGGCCTGGAACCAACCCCAACACCGAGTACGACCATGGGAACGACATGATGGCCAAGCAGATGTACTCCGAGAACAACAACCCTGCAGTTTTCTGCCATGAGCAGTTCTTGTAGTCGATGGAGGGAGCAACCTCGTCATAGGAGATCTTTTCGACCTCAGACTTGTCGTCCGAATCGAAGATGGGCTTGTTGGTGCTCATTACGGTGTTTCCTCTGCTCTCCGGCGCTCCCACCTTATATGGAGAAGCTTCAGTGAATATAACCGGTCGTACATATCCCAGAACTGTGGGTTAGCACGCAATCGAAAGAGATTTCAGGTGCCTTCTGGTTACGAGCATTCGTTGGAATAACATCAGACAATAGCGCATCAATTTGCAGCTCTGCTACCAACTTGACTTGCGGCCAACCACTCCAATTTGACGTGCTGTCAGCAAATTTCTGGGCGCAATGCCCAGAGATCGTCGGCATCAACACTCTATATCTGGCTAAAAGTGCTTGCATGTAGCCCTTTCAGTTGCTTTTGCAGGCGTTAGCAACCATGATAACGCCCGTCGTGGTCTGCAGTATGCCGCACATGCAGACCCTGACGCTCGGTGACCGTTGGGGACAAGAATATACGTAAACCCCGACGGAAGTGGCTGAGGGCTGGGGCACTGCTAGCGAAATATGGGAAGGCTGCAGCCTTGATCTACCGTGCGTTAGCGACGAGACGAAGATACCCTTTCGCTTATGCATGCGAATCTTCAGTTTCAACTTAATTACGACCCAGAAGTCTAAATCTTCACAGTCCCTAGTCCGGGGCCGTTGAGCACAGCTACACTTGAAGCTCGACTTTCACCTAGTGTCGATTACATGACATCACTCAACATTAAACTTTCGTTCCGCCACCAAGTTCAGTATCAGTCACTCGTGCCTCTTGGTTACATGTATGTGCTTTGGGCCCACTAGTTGATCGAATCGGTACATGTGACCATCGTATTCCATCAATGCCTTTGATATCGTACGCGCACTTACCTTGTTTCACCTTTGATCGCACCTACTGTGCATGCCACATGTCTCGAGACAATCGACCAGGCACTCCTTCTGCAGACAACCATAGTTTCGACCGTTTTAGTCTTGTCGCAGGCGCCTCGCCAGGTGTACTTTGCAAGTTTAGCGCTTGAGAGTTTCGACGTTTTAGCCATGTCGCAGCATCGCCAGAGTGTCTTTTGTACTTTGTTAACTGTGACAGCTTCTCTCTTGCGCACGTGCTGATCACCAGGCATCTACACCTCTACTCATGCTGTTCAAGACCGTTTGATGATTACACAATCTTCTGCTTGACAAAGAAACCCTTCAAGTGACGCAACTGGTACGTGCACGTGCCCACCAACACCACCAACTGGATGATGGTCCACCACACCACCTTGGAGTTGGTGCTCTCGCTCTGGTTTCTGAAATGCGCCTCTCTCTCTCTGATCGACTCCTGCTCCAAGTGAATCTCCTGCAACTTTCTGTTCAACTCTTGGATCTGCAAAGTCAACCCGTCCACCTTCTTGGACGACTTGGAGTCCACGTAATCCGACGCCGCACCAATGGCGATGTCGAAGAAGATCCGGTGTGCTTTGCCGTACGTGCCGTCCGAGTACATTGGGGACAAGCAGAACTTGTGCTCGCCGCTGTCAACAGAGTTGAACGTGAAGTCGCCGTCCGGCTTGGACATCTGGTCGACCACCCTGTGGTCATTGTCAAACGTCTCGTCGACCGTGATCTTCAACTTCAACTTGCTGTTCTTGAAGTAGTCGTTGGTACGCTCGTCGTATTCAAAGGCGTCGACTTTGCCCACCACCAAGGAGTCTGCGGGCAAGTCCTCGTAGAAACATCTAATCTCGCCTGTTTTGAGGTAGAAGTGCAATGCGCTCACGTGGCTCATCCACACGAAGAGTGCAAGGAGGAAGGCTCTCATGGTGAAGAATAGTTGTTGACAAGGTGGAAGAAAATGTCACGCGTTGTGCAGTCCGGATCACAGCTGGAAGTGATATAGCGAACAAACCAGGCAAATAGGGAGAGAAAAGAATTACAATTTCGGCGAGCGCGACCTCTCCGGCTAGGATATACTGGCCCTTGGTCTCATCTGTTCTTGTCGACTAGACGCGTTCGCCAGGGTCCAGTTGTGCATGTACAGTTAGTGCCGAACCTGGCCTTCGGATTCAGACCCAGCAGGTCGATGCAACTGTCTGTACTATCTAGCGTCTCTATTCTCACCACTGTGGGCTCTTTCTTACCACTGCGTGCTCTTCTTTTTGCTCTCGTTGTCTACTCTCGTTACCTTGCTCGCGTCAATATTGCTCTATTACTGTTTCTGCTTCAACTTGGCCACCAACGAGCTCAACGCACTCGTATCCTGGGCCGAGCCTTGCGATTTCACTCTTTTAGACTTCTTCTTCTTCTCCTCATTGCCCCGCAGTCTTTTGTTGCGCTCGCTCAAGATCTTCTTCATGGTGTCTGTTTTCTTGAACTCGCTGCTCGTAGGGTCAATAGCAAACTCGTGGTTTTCGAACACCTCCTTGAACCGGTCGTCAGTGAAGTCCGCCAGAAACTTGTCTTGCACAAGCTCCTCATCGAAGTTTTTCTTGCCCTTTTTCTTCTTTTTGTTCTTCTCCGCCTTGACCACGTCCCGCATGCTGAAGTGCTTGGCACCGTCTTCTTCCTCCAACATGAGCAACTCCAACTCTGCCTTCATCTTTTCGTCCTCTGCGGTCGGACGTTTGCTCTTCTTGCTATTCTTCTTCTTATCCGAAGGTGGTGCAACGTCTTCTTGTGCGGCCTGGAACTTTTCCATTCTCTTCTGGCGACGCTCTTTCTCCTTTCTCTTGTATGCTTCTATGGTGGTTTCCTCCTTCGCCTCGTCCGCTTCCGCCGCCTTTGCTTGAGCTCCGTCGCCCAATCCGGGGTTGAAAGTGATCTCCATATCAACGTCTTCCTCTTCTTCCTTGCCGTTATCGTGAGAAAACTTGCCGCCAAGCAAGCTCTTGTACTTGTCTTTCAACAGGTCCTCCTTTTCACTTTCACCATCTGTGTCGGATGCTAAGTATGCCTTGAAGTCCATATCGTCAATTTCTTTCTGTGAGAACAGTCGCGTGGACAATGCGAGTCTTTCCTTGGGGGTTTCGTCCCAGGTCAACTTCACCTTGGAGTGTTGTAATGCATCAGTGACAAATCCTGAATCAGGACGATAAGAAGAAGGAATTTTGGTGCATTTCTCCTTTGCCTCATCGTCGGCAAAGTCCATTCCTTCAGGAACGTAACGCAAGTCGAAAATGTTGGCGGTGGACTCAAACTCGGATCCATCGCAATTATCGTATATGTTTTTAGCCGTGGCCACAGAGTCACATTTCACGACTGCGTAATAGTATCTCAATCTTTGAAGCTGGTAGCGACGCAACGCTTTGGAGTCGTAATCCTGCTCGGCATCGTCTTCTTCGTACAACTTGCGGGCTGCCTTCTCCAAATCTTCCTTGTTGGTCAAGTCAAGGTCGTCATCTGAATCGGAGTCAGACTCAACTGCCTTCTTTTTGCTTCTGAACAATTCCTTAGGAGGACCCTCAATCTCTTCTTTTTGCATCTGTTCCTTGCCAAAGTCCGAGGGGTATATCGTGACCGACTTGATGCTCCCTCCCTTTGGCATGAAGGAGGCAAATGTCGACATCAAGTCAACGGCACGCACATTATCCCAATCCAAATTGACAACCGCAAATGCGGACGAGGGATCACCTTCAGCGGGCTTTTCTTCCTCGATTTCGACTTCGGAGTCCTCTGCGTCTGAGTCGTCAGAACTAGAGTCATCCAGATCCGAGTCGCTTTGCAAACCCTCTCCTCTAGCTCTATCCAAGAATGCTCCGTCGTCAGATTCATCTGCTGACTCTTCCTCCACCTTCCTGGCAGCTTTGGCCGGTAACGTCGTGCTCGACTCCGAATCGTCTTCCGATTCTTCTTCTGATTCATCGTCTGACTTGTCGCCCTTGATGTCTTTCGTGGTCTTGGGCTCGTCACTCTCATCTTCTGATTCGCTTTCGGACTCTTCGGACTTTTCAGATTCCTCTAGTTCTTCCTTTTCCTCCTCGAAATATTTCTCGAACTCTGAGCTTTCGTCGCCTTTCACCTTACGACCGAATCGGTCCACCTTAGCCTTATTTCCTGTAGCGGTGGCATTCAACTTCTTCATCTCCTCCTTGGAAAATCTGTCATCAACCTTCACCTTGTTCCTTTTCGTGCTGGGTACGATGAAACGTGGATCGTACCCAGCAGAGGCGAATCTTGGGTCAGCCTTGTCGGCTCCGCCTTTCTTCGAATTCTTTCCCATGATGTAGTTGCTTGGAAATTTCTCGATGCTCTGCTCGCTTATCTACAGGATCTTGTGGAGACAAACGATCCAGATACCGAGCCAAGATAAGAGGCCAAATAAATGATAATGTGGTAAAATTGTGTTAAAGATGGCTCTGAATTAGTAGGTCACCACAAACTTTTAAGTATCTCCAACGAAGACGTATAGATGAGGAAATTCTTAGGTAGTATGTAATTCGATCCTAGTAGCCTACACCGAACCTCCCGCGCCGTGATTACCAACAAGGCCAGCCATTTCAAGGAAGGCCCGGTCCTCCCCAAGAGCCCGAATGTTAACGCTTTGGCGTGCCTGCGCCTGCTTTTCCTCCCATTCCCACTGCTTCCTTTGCTCTTCCAACTCCTTCGTGGAGCCTACGCCCCAAACCTCCAAGTCGGTGATCATGAAGCGATCTTCGTAATCCTCTCCTTGCACACCGTCCTCTTCCGACGGAGTGAAATAGTGGGAGGTGTTGGCCCCAGCGTTGACGATGTGTCTGAAAACGCCAAATTCCAAATTGGCCTCAATCGTTAGCGAAACGCTTCCAGGCAAATACTTGCGAACATTATTCTTATTCACAGGTTGATCGTTGCCAAATCCAATCCCCATTCCCATATTGTTGAAATAAATCAGCTGCCCTCCAAGCACAGGATCATGCTTGCTTCTGAAAATGTCACAGCGGGGCAGCAACGCCATGATCGTTGTCTTCTCATCACCAAAATTTTTCTTGTTGGAGTTTTTCCACGGTTGGTTAACAAAAACAGCGTATGTTATTCTATCGTGATCCGTCTGCCACGACCTCGCGGGGTCTTCCGCCGAAAGGAAGAAACGTGGAAACTCCGTATTGAACTGCTGATAGCGCTTGTTGGTGGAGATTGTTTTGCTCCTCAATCGCTTTCCAGATACCAAAAATAGGGTTGGGGCATGCCATTTGAATATTTTCAGTTCCAAGGAGCGCACAGAGAATCCGCTATGGGATCCGTTGTACAACTCAACCAAATTCTGGGCCGAAATGTCCACGCCTGCGCTAATTTTCAGTAAGAATGTGGAAAGGAGCGAGATTGAAGCTCCGTGCATTAATCTTGTTGGTTCAAACTTGACGCTGGGTTTCTTCACAAGGGTATCTTGCGCACCTTCAGGTGGATCAACTTGGCCCTCTGAACTGGGATCGATGACTATCAGCAGGAGAACGCCGTATTTGAAGATTTTGGAGAAGCCCAGCGTAATCAAGTCACTAATTCCGATCTTGTTTCCATTTTGAAACTGCAGGAACATTATGTAGCTACCCTTCAAGTTGGTCGCGTTGATGTCGACATTGATGTAGCGAACCATAGCGATTGCCGCGGCTTCGAAGTCAGCCCAATCCTTCGAAATGGAGTTCTGTATTTGCTGTTGCATCTTGGCGTGCGACTGACGAGGTATGGAGTTGACTATCAAAAGCAAGGTGATCACTTGCACCAAATCATATGCTGCGAGCTCCATCGAATCGACGTCAAGCTTATCGTAATTGATGAGTGGTTTGAAGGTGTTCCATTTAACGCGTTTTGAAGTGGTATCCATTGCGAGATCTTCCTTGTGGTGGGGAGGTAGCTTCAAGATTTCGACGACATGGGGCTCCTCGTAATGAGCCTTTTCGTTATCAGATATCTTCGACGTCTCTTTGAAAGCAACATTTCTCGCCTTTTCTGCAAGAGCTAACGATATGAAGATCAATTTCAAATGGTCATACGTTGGCCACACTTTCCCGATTCGCCCCAGATGGACAAGGGTGGCTAATAACAAGCCTTTTGACGTGAGCTGGCTCTCAGACGTTACTTCTAGGGCATTTTGGAGCAAAGGCAAATTGCCCAACACCCTAAACGAGTCGTAAAGTAGCTTGATGACATACACGAACTGATCGTGGATGGACAGGATGTCTGACGTTTTCTTGTTCAGCAACTGAAGCAAGTAGGCAAGATCTGAATATGTAATGATCGCTGCTGGGTCATTGGCCACGGTCACATTAAGTTTCGATGCTAGGATGGCAAGCTCCTCTTTGGAGAACAATTGCATCGCTCTCCATTGGAAGAGATCTGTAATCTGTTGCCGCGTGAATTGTTCAAGTACATAGTCTTGACCCAGCGGTGCGGTCTCTTTGGATTCAGAACTAGCCGATTGGCCCATGGGAAATCACCTCAAATGTAATTAGAATAAAAAAGGTTGCGCTCTGGACCGATATGTGTGACTGTCGCACCAAAAAGGACGGGAAGCAACGGGATGACTTTTACTTGGTGGGGACGCGCTACATTGACTATTGCAGGTTGATAGACGACTTCAAGGTTCCAATTTCGAACGCTTACATTGATTTCATGTATGTTCTTCGCATCGTGTGAAGGAGCGGTCTCTCCGGAACCATTCGCGAAAATCTACATTTTTTGAGAGGAAGTGAAGAATATCAAAAACGGTAGAGGCCCCCCAAAAATATAATCTACGTAGTTTCCACTCGAAAAACGTCGCACATAGATGATTAGTTATTCTGCTGATAATAAAGCTATTAGGGTGCTGCTTGCGTACACATGCTGCTGTTTTTCTTGAGGGACATTCTCCTCACATGAACTGCCCGGCAAAGAAGTGCTTCGAGCGCATTTCGAGATTGTAAACGAAAAGTTTGACTTTCCCGGCGAAAGTGCTAGGGTGGACCGACTCCTCATACACCGAGTCTGTGCCGTTGAACCTCTGGTGGAGCGCAGATTGCTTCAAAAGCTGTTTTGCAAACGAAAGGAAGACAAAACAGAAGTAAACACGCGTCGCGCTGGTAACAATTGTGCCGCTGACCGTCAAAAAGAGCTCCCTCGAGGGCGATGCCGACTGAGACAAATCCGTGTAATCTCTAGCGATCACGCCAGGGTCATTCTCAATATTATATGTTGACCCGCTGTAGCTGGACGGCTTGCTATCTTCCCTGCTGAACCAGAAGTAGACAAAGTAGACGGTGTACAAGAAACCAACCAAAGTATCCAAGATGTAGATCGAGCATCCCAAGCACACCTTGCGAACATTCGTTTTGCTGTTCTGCAAGTTGAACAAAGCAGAGATGTAGAACGGAAGCGTGACAAAGGCCAACAAGTTGTACAACCACTGCCAGAAGTTCATGTGGTGGCCGGTCAATATGGAGAGGATACCATAAGCTCCTCCGGCCTTATTCAAGATGGCTATGGAGAGGATTAGTTCAACACCAATATATAGGGGTATGATGAGAACGAATTTCTGGCGTTAGTAGCGGGCTCGCAAGGAAGGTTTTGGCCTCACGGCTGTACGTACCGATGGAAGGAAGTGGTCTATAACTGAGACACTCATGTTGTGAGAGTTGTTATAGTGAGATCGGAACTTCTGGATGCGGCTAAGTGCCGAACAGACCTCACTCTACCTGCCTACGCTCAACCACACCTAAGCTACAAGGCGAAATGCTGCCAACCACGTAGACCACCTTCAGTTGGCCGTTCTCTTCATTTATTTCATTTTTTTTTTTTTTCTGGTGGAGATTTGGGTACTTCCCCATACGCGCTTGCACACTGTACCTCATCGCATCTCTATGGCAGAAGAAATCATCGGCAAGGTCAGCCAGCTCGACTTGTCGGACTCCGATTCAAGCGATAGCGAAACGGAAAACGTTTCCTCGTCGGCCAAGACTATCACGGATAGAGGAGAAATTGTGGAGAAGTACTCATCGGTCATCAATGTGGAGCCTTTGAAGAAAGGGCCCAAGACAACCAAAGACAGAGCCAACAGGGCCACCGTCGAGCAGGTGTTGGACCCTCGGACGTTGAACTTTTTGGGAAAGATTATCAACAAGGGCATCATCTCACGCATCAACGGCTGCATTTCCACAGGTAAGGAAGCCAACGTCTATCATGGCGACCACGAAGATCCAGAAGTAAGCGACCGAGAATACGCTGTGAAGATTTACAAAACATCTATTTTGGTGTTTAAGGACCGAGAAAGATACGTGGACGGCGAGTTCCGCTTCAGAAACACAAAGAATCAGAGCAATCCTCGCAAGATGGTCAAGGTGTGGGCCGAGAAGGAGTTTCGCAACTTGAAACGGCTATACATGAACGGAATCCCATGCCCCGAGCCAGTAGAGCTTCGCTCGCACGTTTTGGTGATGGAATACTTGACCAGGGGAAACGGGCAACCGTCACTCAAACTCAGAGATCACCCGTTCAAGGACATAGACGAAGTGGTGTATTACTACCAGCAGATGCTTTTCTATATGAGAAGAATGTATCAAAAGTGCCGGCTCGTGCATGCGGACTTGAGCGAATACAACTCCATCGTGCATAACGATAAGCTATACATCATTGACGTTTCGCAGTCGGTCGAGCCGGAACACCCCATGGCCCTCGACTTTTTGCGCATGGATATCAAAAACGTCAATGACTTTTTTGAGAGAAAGAAGATCAACGTGTATCCAGAAAGGCTATTGTTCAAGTTCATCACCGAAAACGACTTCAACCTAGGAGTCGAGGGCGACTCGGACGAGCAGCTTGGAAAGTGCTTGGACGAGTTGCCTTTGAAGAGCGAGGTCGATGACGCAGGAATCGACGACGAGGTGTTTCGCTCGTTGCATTTGGTTCGCTCGTTGAACCACCTAGAAGAGAGAGACTTTGAAAAGTTCTCCCAGGGCAAGGTCGATACGCTAACCGACCTCGTGCCTGAAGAAGAGGGCGACGAGCTGACTGATGACGACGAGACCGATCTGAGCGAAGACAGCGACGAGGACAGCGACGAAGAAGAGGGCGAACGGAGAAAGAGAGAGAAAGAGTTGAAGGGCAAGAAGTACGAAGACAAGGACGACAAGAGGGCCCGGAAAGCTGCGGCAAAGACAGCGAAGGCTGAGAAACGGAAGACAAAGATGAAGAAGCATGTGAAGAAAAAGTTGATCGCCAAGAGAAAAACCCCGTAATAGACAATGGACGACAATTATAGACACGTTGTAAGGCATCTACGGTGCACAGCAGGAAGGACCTACTAGACAAAGGACAAGAACAGAAAAGTTGAGGGCGCACGACTTCGAGTTCACGTTCTCCCAAGGGCCCTTTAGCGCCAGCCAGGCCCGATACGCGGGGTGCGGACGCAGGTCCCCCTGGCTTGTAACGGCTAAACACGCGCAAAACGGTTAGCGAGCGATCGCGTTTCATGCAAGAAGCACGATGAAACATCACCTTTCGCAGGCTGAGGATTATTTTTTCGCAAAAAGAAGGCGGTCCAGACCGCAGGGGTAAACTAAAAAAATCCAGAACCGTAGCCAAAGCGAAGAGAAGTGGCTTCAGCTCGGGAAATCTAGGCGGCGTGTAGCATGGCATAGCTAGGTATCATGTATCGTGGCAAAATGGAAGAAGTAAGGTGTAACGGTCGCCTTTCGAAAATCTCTGGGGGCTCGTTTCCAAGTGTAGTAGACAGAACTTTAACGTACGGCAGTTTCAGTCGCACATTTGGAATGCCTACGAAAGCGGCATCATCCCACCAACAGAAAATAATAAAAAGGACCCCATGGCCACTTGTGGTGAAAGTTGCTAAGAAAAGGGAAGCTATGAAAGAGTTCAGAGAACTTTTAAGCACGCGAAAGCGGGAGCAAGGGGATGCGCCGTGGGTGCAAAATCCTAAACGCGGCACCAATATAAGCGAAACGGCAGGACTCAAGAAGGACACCGACGTCCCAAAGACCGTGGTGAACGGATTAAACGACGAGCCACATAGAGCCAGAGTAGTCAAAAGGAGTGCCGTGGGTGGTTCCATAAAGCGGGCCCGCAGTTTCGGGCAGCTTGTCAGAAGCAAGAGCATCGGCAGGATTGAGAAGAAGACCAAAGGGTTTTCCTACAGCAGGACGCCTCCGTCGCCCGAGCCTGTCCCCGAGACTCTGCTAAGCGCACGGAAGATCACGTTGCCTCATTTTGCTCCGACGACCCCACTCACAGACTTGTTTGCGATCCCAACCACGCCCCAGCGCGAGTACCCCGATTCTCCGTTGCTTCTGTCCCCCAATATTGACGAGATCGACGCTTGGGACGATATTCGAAAAGCAGCTCTGGTCCGCCAGCCTCGCCTATCGCAGTGGTGGCGTCAACGTACGAGAGGGAGCTCACGTTTGGCCGCGGCGCTGGATTCGCCGACAAACAACAAGGACTCTGATATCAAGGGCAGAAAATCATCTCTCGAGAAAGCGCTTCCCCCTGTGCCTACGACACCGACAAAAAAAACTGGCTTGACTTGGGATCCGGAGTCTACTTCCCGCCCGCCTACTCCTAGTGGCCGCGAAACAAGCGATGAAACGCATGGCCTTGTTACACCAAAGAGCTCCTTCAAAAAGGTGCTCACCCCCAAAAGAAGCCCAAAGACGTTCTTGGCGGGCGTTTGTCGAGCGCTTTCGCCCAAAAAGAAGATCACGGTGAGGGACATCACACCTCTTACACCGATATCTCCCCGCAGTGCCAGAATACTTCTGCCACAGTTTGACGACTACTTCTAGTGCTACGATCCTTTCCTTTGTCATTAAACGTCTTAGGACGACTCGGACCGACATACCGAACAATCACACACTACCTGAGCGAACAGTGTAGAAGATACCACGACTGCCTTCGACCGTTTATGAGCTACGGTCGATCATCACAATCATTCTGCTCGGCACTACCGGCCCTGAGCCTCAAATTGAGATGCTAAATACATTCTTGAGTCCATACCCCTTACCGATTAGAATGAACAAATTTTGACGGATGATTTGCACCAACGGTTTCATGCTGTTGGTCAACTAAGTTGTAACGTCGGATGTAGCTGAGCACAGTATTCAGGTTGAAATCGATGGTAATGCCAGAAATGGTCTGTATTGTTGAGAGGGCAGGCTGGTAAACCTGAATATGTTCATCCATTGCGAATGGCTTCAGCAGAGTCGCTGCACTTGCTCACTCGAGCTTTGACGATCAGTGGAAGAGCAGGTTGGCTTGAAGCTCCTACGAAGTCTCGACCAGGTACAATCGCAGTACACCTAGGTCCACACCTACCCTTAGCTTGTCTTCAAGATTGATTTAAATTGCCGTTTTCGCAGCCAAGGAAATCACCCATGGTGATCATATGCAATACGACCTTTCGTGGCCTATCAAGACTTCGTGAATCTTCATACCCAAAGCCTGGTACTGGCGTTTAGAGCTTAAGCGGAAATGTCGCTTAGAAAATTCCAATTTCGGTGCATGAGGTACAAATCTCTGCGCCACATTACATTATCTCTTGTCCTAAATACTCTTGTTAACAATTCAGTTATTACAGAAAAACCCCTTCACACATGGCCACATAAATGGCAGGTTGTACTTGAGCATTGCAGTAGAGTATTGAAGTATAAATATACCGAAGTCAGAAGTTTGACTAATATTGATGAATTAAAAATGCTGGCTGAGCTGTTCATACGCCCCTGGTAGCATCGTACTATTAGACGAGGCGCCTTCGGAAGTGATAGGCAGCCCAGTGTAGTTGGGTCTGCGAAGATACGAAGAATCGCATTAAATGTTCGGCCGAATGCCAGATTGTCTATGAAGTTCGGGCTAGGATTTCCAGCAAACTAGTCCATGGAGAAGCACGCGCTACCGTCTCGACTGAGTTCACACGTTACATCAATACCTGTTCAATACTGCGCGGGCTCAGTAATGGTGTCTGAGAAAAAGTCGTCGGGGTTGAATTCCGATGACAGCGGTGGCTGATCCAGCGAGCCGGGGAGATCCACAAGCGATGAACTTCCATTGCCTAGCCGCAGTTCCAAGTCAGCAATGATGGATTCAATTTCCTGCCGCCTTTCTTGTTGCTGGACGGAAACCGACTGCAAGTGTCGTATATATTGCACCGAGGACTTCAAAATGGTAGCTTTGTTCGGCTTGGTCTCTTTGGCCTTGACCGTGGCAAGAAGATCCTTTATCTCCTTCGAGGATTGGTGGGCCAGCTTCAGGAGCGCATCGATAGCACACGCCTGCGGTGTTTGAAGTGACTGAGGCACCAACAAACCCAACTCCTTGATTTTCTCCTTGATCAAGTCGCGACGTCTGCGTTCCACGGCATTGTGGAACTCTCTTCTGCGCTTAGCTTTCTCCTCCTGGGTCAATTGCTTGGCGGTGGTCGGCGTTTCGCTCTTTCTTTGCTGAACGTTGGCGGTCGTACTTGGCGCAGACGCGCCAAGTTGATATTGATGCAGCTGCTGAGGCGAGAGAGCGCTGCCGATCGAACTTTGGTTGAAGTTGACGGCTGCCGGAATGCTAGCACTTTGGCCGCTCTGCGTCAAATGAAGTGGGGGAGGAGAGTTGAGGTAAGAGCCAGAGTACGGCGACTTCAACGTATCAAATGAGCCGTCGTATGCATTAGACAGCGGCGACAAGAACGTATTGGGAGAAAGATAAGACTCCTGGGCGTTTGCAGGAGGAATGCTGATGCTTCCGTGACGGGAGAGGTCGGAGAACGTATTGTGATAAGAATTGGACAAGGAATTTTCCGCAATCGAGTTGAGCTGGCTGAAGTTCTGGCGCGTGTTGGGTGAAAAGTACTGCGACGACACGAAAGCGTTCCCTGTCTCGGGGGACATGATCTGGTTCAAGTTGTTCATGGGGTCTTTGGAAGTGCCCATGTTGAATTGCAAAGGGTCCAAGTACGGCTGCTCAAGTGAGGAGAAGTCCTGTGCATTCACGGCACCTGACGCCTTCGGTGACGTTGGTTGTTGTGTTGGGGAAGAAAAGAAGTCGAACGTTTCAAAGTACGGGTCGTTAGCGGGAACAAAGTTGGCGTTCTGGGAATTCTGCTGAGGGGGCATATCATAGTTGGACTGGGAGACGTGGCCCATTGTGAAATTGAAGTCGGCATCGTTGTTGTTGTCCTGGTCCGAGCGTTGATTGTCGGTATTGGTCCGAGTAGGGGTTTCCTCAAAGGGACTGTCCCTCAAAAAATCTTCCATTGCTGTGTCTGCGTAATTGCGAATAGGTGAAGTTGTGGATTGGAACTTGCGTTCAATCGGGCTAATGGACAAGTAAGTTGAATTGTACTGAGCCAAACGGAGCTGTGGAGACAAAGAGTGTTGGAGTTCACGGCACTATGTTGTACACAGTCTGTACACAGGATAGTAGGAGTTACCCGGTTCGGATAGCTGGCTGGGGACGGATTGGATAGAGATTCTTTTAGATGAATTGTGATACCGAAGCGGTAGTGGATGTGTTCTATGAGACCAAGAGGACAAATAAAGGCTTTGTTGGGTTATTATTTGAGCTGTTCTTTCTAGCATGTGGTTGCGATTACCGGACCCTTTTACTAATAATAGTTTAATCTAATTCTCTTCAATAACGAATAAATGCGAGTCAAACGCCGCAATGTTCTGAAAAGTGGTATTTTACGTAGCAGACGTTAAGGTTTTCAACAGTACCGCGACCAATGGCAAGTAAGATTGATTGTCTCCAATCGGAACAATCGCTTTGTGACCATTTCAGAGTTTCGAACCAATTCGAACTGGGACTAACAACACCGATGTTTTAACAACCTCCAGTTGCTACTTCGCTACGGGGCACTGCTTTGGGGTAGTTCCACTGTGCCAAAGTATCGAACGGCTGCGAAATCAGCTCTAGTTTATCAGATAGCAGAGACCACAACATCTAGTGCGAACGAACAATGAATCGAAGTATTGTAATAGTGTGGAGTAAGCAGGAAGAGAGTTTTAGCGGTGGCTCCGTTCAGCAAGTCCATGCAGAGGAGCCGACCAGAGTCAATGTGATCGCCTCGTTTCCTCAATTGCGCACACTTCAAAATAGAAATACGACGCACATATTTAAGCGCGGTGTACCTTGATACGAACGAAAGGATTTGAGCTGGCAAAATCAGACAACGACAAGGGGTGGTTACGGCCCGATCGTAAAGATGAAGGATGCTTCTTGGTCAGGCTGTCAGCTACTTGCCTCGAAAGTTCATAAACAATGAGCCCTATGAGATTGGTGTGAATGTATGAGGGAGTGTCACCTGGTAATTACAAGCGAGTACTCCGTACAATATTCTGCACAACACCCTAAACCAAGATGAGTTGTATTATCACTGGCGCCAAAGTATGCAACTATATGTGTTCATTGAAACTGGCAAGGATGTACAATTGAAAGTAATGTCGAACAGTGTGGACCATTCATCGTGTGGATATTTCTCCGAGATTGGAGACAACAACGATCGCTCCCAATCAACAGACTACTTGAATGTACGACGAAGTGATGTTTCTGCCGTCGCAGATTCTCTTTGACGTGAGTGACCCCGCAGGAGAGTTCAATTCCATGAGAACCACCCCAGATTCAATATGACGTTACTGCTCTACCATTGGTTTGCCACTCGAGATGAAACTGCTCGCGAAATCAACGCTAGAGATGTTGCACGGCGTTGCAAATCTTCGGCTTTGGCATATCACGGATCAACCTTGGCGCCTACCAAAAAGAAATCATGAGATCTCGAATTTCACTGGGCTCGAAAACGTCGTTCGATAAGAACTACGAAGTTTCAGCTAGTTTGACCGTTACTCTACTTTCCAGATCGTTGGAGGGCCTTCGACTGAAGATGACTTCTCGCTTGCTTCACGAATCGATGCTCAGTATCTCCCAAACGTTGGATCTCACGCATTACACATGCTCTACCTGATCGCATATTCAATGCGTCAAGGTGAGCCCCAGATGAAAAAGAAGTAACTCCAATGCATTTACAGCAAACTTCTGGGGACTCAGTGATGGTAAGTGCGTACTATCAATTTCTTCTGAGTTATATGGAGGAGCGGCTGCAAATTGTTATGCAGCGCCAATCCTGGCAAAGTTAAATATGTTCTCCGTAAGGGAACAATAGGGATTGCGTGTCGGGCTGCCAAGCGTAGCATGACAGAGATACATCGGATATGAGATGTTTGGGTGAGGCGACACTTCTGTAGCTTGGGCATGATTGAGTTATCGGTGTATGCTGTATGATGTGTCCACAGAAGAGACATCACCAACAGATCCAGGCTTGACCGACCCCACAGTCATACCCCAAAATCAAAAGCAAGTAAAAATACGGATGGGAGTGCCTATGCATAAGAGATCAGCAGTAGGTCACTGTCCACAAGTGACTGAGAACCTAGGTGAACAAGGCAGACCAATTAGAAAAGCAGCCCAGAGCCGATAATCCAAGAGACAGTGACTCATAAAGGAGCGCAAGCTCATTGAATAGCCCCACTCATGGAGAGGATACCCTTAGCGAAGGTGTGTCTGCCTGGTGTCGGTGCCCGAATGTGCGTGCACAGAACTAGAGCCGTGCCATCAGCGTTGCAACTTACGCAGCTCCTACCACCAACAAATGGACAGCGAAACCAGAGAAGCTGCCGAGGGCTTTGTCTCGTTCGTGAGCACCTCACCCACTCCATACCACGCCGTGGCCAACATCAAGGCCAAGCTCACCGCCAATGGCTTCACTGTGTTGAAGGAGAAAGACCACTGGAAGATCGAGCCCGGCAAGGCGTACGTGGTCACGCGCAACGGCTCGTCGCTCATTGCGTTCCGCACGGGGACAGACTACCAGGCGGGCGGCCCGGTGGCCATTGTGGGTGCACACACGGACCTGCCCTGTCTCCGGCTCAAGCCCATCTCGAAGAAGGCCGGCGAGGGCTTCATCCAGGTGGGCGTGGAGCAGTACGGCGGGCTCATTGCACACACGTGGTTTGACCGCGACTTGGCAGTGGCCGGGCGCGTGTACGTGAAGGAGGGCGGGCGGTACGTGCCGCGGTTGGTGCACTTGCGGCGGCCGTTGATGCGGATCCCCACGTTGGCGATCCACTTGCACCGCGAGGTGAACACCAAGCTCGAGTTCAACAAGGAGACGGAGTTTGTGCCCATCGCGGGCCAGGAGAAGTACACGTGCAAGGACGACCCTGCGTTGCAGCTCACGGCGCGCGAGTTCGACGCGGTGCAGCACGTTGTGGAGCGCCACAACGAGTCGCTCATCGCGGTGTTGGCGGCCGAGTTGGGCGTGGAGCCCGCGCAGATCGAGGACTTTGAGCTCCTTCTCTGCGACTACCAGGATGCGGTGTTGGGCGGCATCCACGAGGAGTTTGTCTACGGGCCGCGCCAGGACAACTTGACGTCGTGCTTCACGGCCGCCGAGGCGCTCGTCGCGTCGCAGCCCGCGCCCGAGGGCGTGCTGTTGATCTCGCTCTTTGACCACGAAGAGATCGGCTCGGTGTCCGCGCAGGGCGCCGACTCGAGCTTCTTGCCCGATGTGCTTGGGCGGCTTGCGGACGGCAGCAGCGGCGCGTTGGCGCGCATGTGCAGCCGGTCGTTCTTGCTCTCGGCGGACCAGGCGCACGGCGTGCACCCCAACTACGAGCGGTTCTACGAGCGGGCCAACCGGCCGCACGTGAACGCGGGGCCGGTGATCAAGATCAACGCCAACCAGCGGTACGCGACCAACTCGCGCGGCATCGTGCTCATCAAGGCCATTGCGGAGCAGGCACAGGTGCCGTTGCAGCTCTTTGTCGTGCGCAACGACTCGCCGTGCGGGTCCACCATCGGGCCCATGCTCTCGGCGAAGCTTGGCTTGCGCACGTTGGACTTGGGCAACCCGCAGTTGTCCATGCACCTGATCCGCGAGACGGGCGGCGCGCACGACGTGCTCCGCTTGGTGAGGTTGTTTGGGGCGTTTTTTGCGGGCTTCGCGGCCGCCGACGCCAGCATCGAGTGCGACTAGCCAGGCGTCCATGACATCAACACTCTACAATATCAACACTCTACAATATCAACACTCTACAATATCAACACTCTACAATATCAACACTCTACAATATCAACAATATTCTGCAATATCAACGACACTATTCTAGCAATCCCAAATGAGTGATAGTGAGCAATTGTAGAGCGTCCTGGTCGCGGTAAGCTAGCCACTAGGATAGCATGTATAGGCAGCTGCTTAGGCTCTACGATTGTACTCTCAGTACATGGAGAATACTTTCAGGACCGTAAGTTTGCAGACCGTAAGTTTGCTAAAGGTTCGGGCCAAGTATTTGAGCTCGTCCCGTGGACCCTGGGCACCTCTAGATCCAGGCCATGTTATGTCCATGTTATGTCCAGGCTGTGTTGCTGCGTGGCTGCAACTCGAGACTGACCCAACCACACCTACACCTGCGCTACACGCTGGACTACACATTGCGCTACGTAGTTGAATATAAAACTAGACTATTCAGGGATAAGCACACGCAAGACTATTTGACCCAAGAGACAACGAGTTCTTGGAGGTACCTGAGTTGCGAGGTGCAGTCCGTGATGAGATCACCATGCGAGCACTACTTCTTCTTTTCGCCGCTGCCGCAGCGCTCGAGGCCGTGCCGGTGCTCGTGGCGTCGCACAAGCTCGTGCCGGGCCTTCGCGCCGACGTCGGCCCTCCATTGGAGCCGCACGCGCCCGGCGAGGTGACCAACATGCTCAAACGGCTAGTCACCGAGTGCTCGTCCGACGTGTACATTCTCATGAGCGTGCCTGGGCTCAGCAGCGTGGACCTCACGACGAGAAAGGCCGACCGCTGGCCGCACCTCCAGAAGTACCTCTACATGGCGTCGACGGTCGTGGGGTTGCCGTGGGTGGAGGGCACGCTCGACATGGGCTTCATGGAGCAGTACATTGTGCGCACCTGCAAGGCGGAGGCGGTGCAGGTGTTTGAGAGCGACGAGGAGGTGGCGCAGTACAGCGACACGCGGCGGCGCGTGGTCAAGGTGGACGTGGCGCCGTTGCCGGCCGACGCCCACGACCGCGACGACGCGTTGCGCAGCGTGGACGACTTGCTCCGCAAGATCTTGCGCAAGGTGCCGCTGCCGCACTACACGATCGTGTTGACGTCCAGCGAGGTGGGCGCGGTGCACCCGGTGCCGGCGGTGGCGTTGGAGAGCAACCCCGAGCACTTTGAGGTGTTCTACGACGTGCTCCACGACCCGCTGCGCGAGCACGATGTGGAGCGCAACCAGTACTTGTACCGCGACGTGGAGCCGTACTGGAACGAGGGCGCGGACCCGGTGCAGCGCTACTTGGCCAACAAGCGCGGCGACGACGTGCGCTTGCTTGACCCGGACTTGTGGCGCCGCTACGAGCGCCTCGTGGCCACCGTGGCGTTGATGGTGGCGTCGCTCTTTGCCATGGAGACGCTCTCGCTCGGGCGCCGTCTTCGCGCGCGGTTCATGACGCGTGGGGCCGTGCTCGGCGTCCGCAAGCAAGAGTGACCGACTAACCGTCCGAAGTCCCCCACGACACCAATTGGCGGCCCAACACATGAGTATAAATTACAGGGTATGGCCAAACTTGGCCTTGAAGTTGTGACGATGGCTAAGAGACGTACGGAAGATCACTGCATGGCTTACGACGCCTACCTGTGCCTGACTTGCAAGCAGCTCTTCGAGAATCTTTGCGGAGGTTCTTACAGCGCCACCTGAGGACCTGAAATCGAGAATCCAGCTTTGAACCCGGGTTTCTAGTTGAGCACCGCATATCAAACTTGAAATTTGCAGCTTGAAATTCGGCGATCAAGGCTGAACGTTGCAGTTGATCTCCGTCCAAGCTTGAAATTTGCAGTTGATACTCGGAGATCAAGATTGAACTTTGCAGCGATCACCTTCCAAGCTGGCACTTTGGGTCAGCTACGCTTATCCTTGGCCAGTCTACTTGCTACTGCCAGGGTAGTGCAATGTTACGCGGATACAATGGCACTTGCGCCGCGTGAAGCCAATGGTTATCTCTCAAAAGCGATAATCCTGCGTGAACGCACCGAAGATCCATAAATCCGAGGCAGGTAGTGCAGCGGCCTGATCAAGAGTATTAGACAGAGCGAGGTTAGACAGAGCGAGGTTTGAATCTAAGCGCCCGCTCAGCCTGCCACCTGCATCTGCTTCTCTGGTGGCGTAGTCACATACTTCATGATGTCATCGAGGTGTGCAGTCTGCAAGCGAAGGTTCGC
Organism: Helenozyma rhizophorensis; assembly: GCA_030573355.1. NCBI lineage: Eukaryota > Fungi > Ascomycota > Pichiomycetes > Serinales > Metschnikowiaceae > Helenozyma > Helenozyma rhizophorensis. The sequence continues at coordinate 55,303 of JAJMDD010000014.1, forward strand.
TGGGAGTATGTGCGAAGGTGCCCAACGGCCAAGATCAAAACACGTATCTCCATCCTTTCCGGCCGTCGATACGTCCCGCATGCTCACATTTCGCTGGTGATCTGCAAGGCGCCGAGCCCGGCAACCCACGCACCGTTCTGCCTTGTTGCGCCCGATTCGCACCCATTATGCCCGGTGTTGTCTGCAACACCACGTGGCATTGTTCTCCTGGTGGAGAGGCTTTGGCGCTGCATCGCCGCCCACCACTCATCAGCTCTGTTGTCAGCCACCATTGTTCCGAAGTGTGCACGGGGCTGAGCTCCAGCTTGTCTTCGCCGCATCTCTGCACCTGCCTGTCTCCTCCATCGCCCCAGGAACGACCTGCACAGAGCGAATTGTGGTCCCACTGTCAGTCAAAAAAGCTTGCGCACCTACGACTCGTAATCTACGCGCTGCTCTGGCTCGAGCGACTCTAATCTCGCTAAGCACACAATCTGCCCGCCTCTGTGCAACCACGCCACAACTCTAGCCAGCTTTCCTCGAAGCGTTACCCCGCAACAACTTCGGATCCGCCGTCCAACCCTACGCCATGGACCATTTAACATTCCGCTCGGAGCCCAGCGGGCGCCATGAGGGCAAAAAGCATATCATCATTGTGGGCGCCGGCATCATTGGCGTCTGCACGGCGTACTATCTCGTGCATCATCCCAAATTCGACCCCGAGAAGTACCACATCTCGCTTGTGGAGAGCAAGCGTGTGGCCGGCGGCGCCAGCGGCAAGGCCGGCGGGCTTCTCGCCCTCTGGGCGTTCCCACAGCAGCTCGTGCCGCTTTCTTTCCAGCTCCACCAAGAGCTCCTGGACTTGTACGGCGGCGAGGACGAGTGGGACTATCGCCGTCTCACCACGGTGTCGCTAGAAGGCGACATCAGCAACATCGACGACACGCGACTGGACGAGTCAGATGAGGAGTCGCTGGTGTTCTCACAGCTGCTGAAGCTGCTGTCCGGCAGCAGGGAACCTCCCAAGAAAACGCGCGGCGTGGCCCGAGATAGCCGCAAGCTTCCGGCCGACTTGAATTGGATCTCCGAGCATATCGTCAGCCTGTGCCTGTCGCTTGGTGGCAAGGACACCACAGCTCAGGTGCATCCGTACCGCTTCACCAACTACATCTTGAAGAAGGCGGTGGAAGACGCCGACGGCGCGCTCGAGCTCATCTTGGGTAAGGTGAGTCGCATTCTCTACCTGATGGAGACCGGCATGGCTACCGGCATCGAATACGAGCCGACGTCAGTCAAGACCACACAGCTCCAGCCCAACAGCGAAAGCGTGTCTCTCAAGGGCGACCAGATTGTCCTTGCAGTGGGCCCTTGGACGTCGAAGATCCTCCCCGACTGCCCTATTCTGGGGCTCCGCGCCCACTCCATCACTATCGCACCTTATGAGGATCAGGTAGTGTCGCCCTACGCCATTTTCACCGAGTTCAAGACGGGCGAGCTCTCATACACAAGTCCGGAAATCTACGCCCGTAAAGATGAGGTGTTTGTCTGCGGAGAAGGCGATTCTGCCGTGGATGTGCCCGAGACCACGGACGACGTGGAGGTGGTGCGTTCCAAGTGCGACGACCTCTTCCGCCAGGTGGGGAAGATGCTGCCTATGGTGCGCAAGGGCCGCATTTTGAAGCGCCAGGCCTGCTACTTGCCTGTGCTAGACGTGCCCTCATCTTCCGGTCCATTGGTGGGTGAGACGAACGTGGAGAACCTTTTCTTGTGCTCGGGGCACTCGTGCTGGGGAATCAACAACGCCCCAGGCAGTGGCAAAGTCATGAGTGAGTTGCTTCTCGATGGCGCTGCATCCTCCGCAAACATCGCGTCGCTTGATCCATCGTTGTACTTCGATGCGTCTGTCCTAGTGAGCGATGATGAAACGGATGGCGAGTCTTCGGTCTAACGAGGCACGATCCACGATATTCATTCAGATGAGAGATGCGGCCACAATTGAAGCTGCAGAGCGGCACAAAAGCGGACCCGCCTCGCAAGCATGGCCTGGCGGAGGTATCGCAATTCATACGGCCAGTGAGTACAAGGTCAGCATATTCGATCGTGCCTTATTCGGGGACCTACGTTCATCTCTCAACTTCATAATCACCAAGTAATTTGATAAGCCATATTCCTGAGCACGTCTAGTAGATCTCTCAACTTCATAATATTTTGATAAGCAATATTCCTGAGCTACGTCCGAGCTACGTCCCTGTATCTGATGGCCACCCCGATACTTCTGACTGGTGGCTGTCCGCGTCTTATCTCAGTGAGCAGTATACATTATTATATAGGGAAATGCTTAGTTTCTCTTGGCAAATCTTCTTTGGCCTCTCTGGGAAGAAATGGCAACAGTCTGCAAAGGAATCTTGAAGCCCAAGGTCTTGACCAAGTCAGCGGTCTCGGCGTCAACCTCCAACTGGCCGTTGCTGTGGGACAAGTCCAAGGCAGAGACCTCAGGAACGTACTGGTCCTTTCTCTCACGCTCCTCCTCCTGCAACTTGAAAGAGATGCCTCTGACGGGACCCTTCTGGATTCTCTTCATCAAGTGGGTGGTGTAGCCGGCGATCTTGTTTCTGAGTCTCTTGGACTGGATCTCAGCGATCTCGCTGGTCAATCTCTTGTTGGTCTCGAAGTCCAAAGTCAACTTGGGGTAGAATCTCTCGATCAAAACCTTGGAGGCTCTCTTGACAGTCTTAGTTCTAACGCGACCCTGGCTGTTAGTATATGTTACGTATAGATGATCGAATTGGACTAAGGATATGGGAAAAGGAAGTTGGCTGGGCTCGCATTTGATAATTGAAGATGGGGTTATTCGGCGGAGACGGAGTGTCTAGCTTGATATGGATGGACAGATGCAAATTTCGATCACATAGCCTTGTCGGGCTTCAGTATAGGGACATACCATTTTTGATGATTAGTGATGTACGGTAAGGAGAAAAATTGAGAGTGGTGAAATTTGAAGAGTAGACAAAATTTTCGAGCGTTCGGTGCAGGACCGCGACTGCGATCGCACGTGCGCACCGTGACTGTTGTCTCCACACACTATCAGGATGTAAGACCACCTTCAAACGACCAAAGTCCAAGAGACCGAAGTCGAATAGAATCAATTCGGGAGCGAATATCACTGTGGTGCCTGATTGGCTCACTCAACTAAAAGTATTCTTTAAGATTTAGCCTCCGCGTTCATCATGATGCATCGAGAATGAGGCCATGGCCTGCTCAACTTTGCAACATCCTGGCCTCGGAGATTGTAGAGCCATTCGAAGAAGTAGAAGAAGTAAAATTTGTGAGATGGAATGGTTGAGATGTGGGATATTGGAGCAAGGTTACTGCTCAACTGCGAAACAGCATTTGGCAAGCAAATGTGAAGTTTCAGACGGTCAAGATGAAAGCAGCTACGACTTGAAGAAGTGGAAGTGGCGATGAGTACATGAGGTTGAAAGTTGTGAAGTGTTACAAGGTTGAGCAGAGCCAATCAACTTCGGAACAGAAACCACAGCTTAGCACCAAGAGAAACCTACAGCACAAGAAGGCAGTAAAAAGAAGTTCAAGGATTCGGCTTAGAATTGAACACGTCTGCGGCATAAGGCAGGTCACGCAGAAATTCAGAGGGCCTCGGCCGTGGGAAGAAACAATCACGTCCGGAAGTTGGCACGATAGTGATTTCGCACCCATTACTACGCACTCTGTAGCATCACCACTTCACTTTCACACATCAGACGGCTACCAGCCAATTGTGACCCGACAGAGCTCAACGCAGTTTGTGACTTCAATTGCGTATCTTCTCGACCATTCGCTAGCCCATCACTCTACCTCATCATAGTACGAATATCACTGTGGGACCATCACTGCGACCATCACAGTACCATCACGGTACTACTCACACTAGCCGATACCCGTCCAACAGCGAAAATGATAACAATAATACTCAAGAACACTGTCACGATGTAATCAATTGCCTGCCACTCAATTCTGTCCATGTGTGAACAATGCTTTCAAGTGCGCTTATCGCTCCTCCATACAACCAACCTCAACTACAACATGGAGAAGGGCCGCCTCTACCACTGCGACGTGTGCTCGCTGGACTGCACCAACAGAATACGAATACGCTGTGCCATCTGCTCGGACTACGACCTATGCGTGCCGTGCTTTGCGTCCGGCCTGGCCACGCTCGACCACAAGCCGTGGCACGACTACCAGATCATCGAGCAAAACACATACCCCATTTTCGAGCGCGAGTGGGGCGCCGACGAGGAATTGCTCCTCGTGCAGGGCTGCGAGACGTTTGGCTTGGGCAACTGGCAAGATATCGCCGACCACATTGGCAACCGCTCCAAGGACGAGGTTGCGGCCCACTACATGGCAGTCTACCTCGACTCGCCGGACTACCCGTTGCCGGACATGAGCAAGGACTTCTCGGACGTGTCGCCGGCGGAGTTTCTCCAGATGCGCAAGCAGCGGTTGGAGGAGCGGCGCGCGATGCCGTTGCCTCCGCCCAAGCTCAAGCCCAACGCGTCGGTGCCGCTCTGCCACGAGATCCAGGGCTACATGCCCGGGCGGCTTGAGTTCGACCACGAGGCCGAGAACGAGGCCGAGGTGCCCATCAAGGACATGATCTTCGACCCCGACGACTCGGCGGGCGACATTGAGTTGAAGTTGACGGTGTTGGACATCTACAACCTGCGCTTGACCACGCGGGCCGAGCGCAAGCGCGTGTTGATCGCCAACAACTTGCTCGAGTACCGCAAGACCATCTCCAACGACAAGCGCAAGCTGAAGGAGGAGAAGGAGTTCTTGCGCCGCATCAACGCCTACATCCGCATCATGACGCCCGCCGACTTTGACGAGCTCTCCACCGACCTCTTGACCGAGCTCCGCTGCCGCATGCGCATCCACCAGCTCCAGAACTGGCGCCGCAACGGCATCACCACCATCGAGGACGGCAACAAGTACGAGAAGGACAAGCTCATCCGCCAGGCGCACTACCAGCGCTTGGGCAGCGGCTCGGGGCTCGCGGCCCGCAACGCGGCCGCCCAGATGGCGTTGGCCAACGGCGTGCGCAAGGTCAACACGCCGCAGCCCGAGTACAAGCCCAAGATCAACACCAGCAATGCGCGTGCGCCGCTCGACATCTCGCACGCTACAGACTTTGAGCTACTTTCTGCGGAGGAGAAGCAGTTGTGCTCCACGTTGCGCATCCTCCCGAAGCCGTACTTGGCCATCAAGAACCAGCTCATGAAGGAGGCCATCAAGAACAACGGTGTGTTGAAGAAGAAGGACGCGCGCCTGTTCTTGAAGATCGACGTCAACAAGGCAAGCAAAATCTACGAGTTCTTTGTGCAGATGGGCTGGTGCTCCCAGGGTTGAGCGCACCCACCCCCAACACCCCACGGCCGACATCCACCACCCCAACACCCACTACCTCACCACAGTGAACACTACCCCCTCCAAACAGCGAGCACCACAGCAATATGCGCTAGCCGCTATCCGTGAGTCAGTTGCGCAATTGAGTTACGTTATACAGCCGAGTCGTTCGACCTTGAGCGACGGGCGATCTCAATCCCTGGCCGGACTTCGCGTGGAGACCATTTTAGTTTGAAACTGGCGCTGTGCTTAATTTCTGGCTCGAGACCATCGCCTACTAGCGTGCGCGATGGTGCTAACTTACGCGGAAATGTTATCCGCGCCAGCTCGATGCACTTCGGACCGGGCGCTGTTCCGCCCACGTTCGCCTTTACGCTCTCTACCGGCATTGATTTATTTGCTTTGATTTATTCGCTTTTGCAGCGTTATCATTTGGCCAACCGCCCCAAACGCGCCTTGGCCGAATCCTGCACCAAAACTTAATAAGGACACCTTCATCGTTGCTGCCTCGACAACATGATTCTTTCCCTCTTGCTTACGGCCTTGGTCGCCACGGGCTCCGTCGCGAGCGCCAAACTGACCACCAAGCAGTTCTACCCGCTCACGCGAAATGGCGAAATCCCCGCGTTCGAACCGTACAAACCGGGCCAGGACGTCTTCATCGACTGCATCTCCAGAAATATCGACACCGGCGAGCACGTTTTTGACAGCAACGAGCGAATCGTGTACACGGCGTTCCCCACATGCAAGGAGACCGACCAGCCGCTCAGCTTCCACTACGGCGTGTCAGAAGACATCAACTGTACCTTCGTTTTCACAGACGAAATTTACCACTTGTTCCAATTGTACGTGCACGAGGATGCGCCTTTCAGTTGCAGAATCCCGCTCAGCACGGCTGCGAACTACTTGGAGCTGGGCGGAGCTTATATTCCGTTGACTTTCAACTTGCGTGGAGAGGTGCACAACTCTCACTTGGACATTGACTCGACCATGAACTTGGCGATCATCAAACCCGGCTCTTCGGCTCCGGAGCAGCAAACGGTTGTCAGTGCAGTGGCGTGGTCTGCAGGTACGAACGCCACAAGAGTGATCATCGGCGATTCGATGACTTTACAGCTCGCAGTGAGATGGTTTGACAACTTGAAGACCGTCGGAGGGTCAGGAGCATCCAACTTGCCCTTCCCCGACGGCTTCTACAGACTTCCGCTCAATTTTCTCCCCATTTCATCTACGCAATTTACCATCTCCATGGTGCTAGTGGGACTCGCGGCCGCGGTGGTTTCGGGCACGTTTGCGTACAAGGTCAAGAAAAACAGGGGCTACCACTCTTTGGATAGAGAGTCTGGACTCGGCAAACGGGACTAGTTTATATGTACGTCACGAATAATAAAATTAATGCAATTAGCGACACATGCAATTAGCGACACTTCTGTATGATGGCCTTCAAAAGCTGCACAGCTCTGTCGCTCTTCTTCTCGGCAGAGTTCACGTATCTGTCGTTCAAGTACGCCACGTACTCGCCTGAGATCTTCTGCTTCTCGGCGTCATCGCGCAGCTTCAGCTTGTAGGCAAGCAACTTGTTCACCGAAAGCTGTAGCGACTCCGCGAATGCAGCGTCTCCAACGGAGACGTTTCGGAGAGGTAGCGTGATGTCCAAGAGTTTGGTCCGCACGTCGTTGCCGTAGTACGTCTGCAAGTACGTCAAGACGTGGATATGCAAGTGGTCTCTGTTCAAGTTCTCAAACTTGTCCACGACCGACAAGAAGTCGTTGGCTAGGTCGAACACCTTCTCTGTTTGAGAGTCCTTCGCCACGTCCTTGAGTAGCTCTGGAATGCACATGTCGAACACAGTGAGGGCAATGTCACCCTTGAGCACTGGGTTCAGTTTGGGGTCGCCCAATATGTTGAGGTCTGCCTCCGGCAACGAGTTCAACTGTTCCTTCATCTCGTTCTCGTCGTCGTCGTCAAACGCAATGAGATCATCGTTCTGCTCGACGCCATCCACAGCCGTGGTCTCCAATCTATTCTTGTACTCCTCTTGCTGGTTCTTCAAGTCGTCCTGCTGCTGCTTCTCGGTCAACAACCCCATAACCTTTCTTCTCGTTAGCAACTTGGAGACGTAGGTCAACTCAAACTGCGCATAGCTCATCCAAAGCCTCTTGCTTTCGGGGTTGAATTTTAGTGCTCGCTGGTACAACTCTCTTGCGCCCTTGGCGTTTGCGTTTTCTTCGAATTCGTACTTTGCAGCCGAGAGCCATCCGTCCACGTAGCGAGGCTGCAACTGCAAAAGTTTGGCATACACCCGGTACACAACCTTAACAGCATCCCTCTCCTTGACGAATTGGATGTAACGTGCCCATAAGTCGAGGTCACCAGGATACCTCCCGACCGCTCTGTCGAAAACGAAGATGATTCGACGAAAGCCTGCCCAATCGGAAATGCTGGGCTTTGTGTCGATCATGTCGGCCTCCTTGAGCCTGTGGAATCTTTTAACGCGGAGCTTTTCCAAGTTGATCTCAAACTCACTGTACTTGATGAAGTCTCTTGGTTTGGATCCTCTGCCGTTTATTCTGTGCTCGAAGTCGGTTCTTCTTCTCATGATCATGGTGATTTCCTTGCGGTCAAAGAGACCCTTCTTGGTGAGGTCATCGAGCTCGGGAACGGACTGCTCCAAGAAATATCTGATTCTGGAAGCCATTAGTTGCACTGAAAATTGAGATGAGCAAAATCGATGCGTAGGTGTTCGTGCAGGACACTCCAACGGCGATACACGAAGAGTTGAAAAAACCAAGAAATAAAAGCGAAAAAAACTGCCTACGGCTATCACGGAGAAATCGTCAGACGAAGGTTTATGGAGAGAGGGTTCGATCAATGAAGGAGAATCGCTGTAGACGTGGCCCTGAGGGTTTGCACAGAGGGCAAAAAAAGGACAAATGCTCCAGGAGGGGTTTGAACCCACGACCGTCGCGTTCCTCACACGACCGTGACTTTGGCATAACCAAGTCGTTAGACGGCTATAAGCACGAAGCGCTAACCCACTGCGCCACTGGAGCATTCGCTAAAATCCGACGGAATCCAATCGACATCCAAACATGAAGGTAAAAACGAGCGAACGGTGAGGACCCCATCAATTCTCTCTACACAATGCTACATTAGCTTATGGCTGAAACCAAATCGCGCACACTTGTCTATTTCCGCTCAATGGCACTCGAGTCCGCGGCCATCTGTGTCGCCAAACAAGTAGTGGCCCACACCGGCGCCCACCACCACCGCCAACATATACCAGCCGTTGTAGGTCATGAACACCAACATCAACAAGAACGAATAGCCCACTTGCAACGCATATAAAATGGAGTGTTTAGTCCTGAGGGACGAGCGAGCTCTGCCAGTAGCAGCAGGTAAAACGCCGGTCGTTCTTGCCTTCCACTTCGCAATCCAGCTCTTGAGAAGCTCGTAGCCCACGGTCAAGAGCGCGATGGCTATCAACGTGCCGATGAAGCCCTGGAACGTCTTGACGTGCCACCACTTGTACACCACACAGGTGTTCTTCCAGTCCCACGTGAAAAGCATCTGGAGTTAGCAGGCTCATAGGAGACAGGCGATACGTACATTCATGCTGCACATGTCGTGGTCCGGCATGTCCATGTCCATGTCCATAGCATGAGAGTGGCTCATGACGTGTAGTGATAACGGTAGGGTGATGCAGGATCAGACCCTTCATCATGATACCTCCCTTACGTACTGCCTTACATACCTCGCCTAAGTATCTCATCGAACTACCTCGTCGAACGTACCTCGCCGAACGATACCCGTCTAGACACTCCGTGGTCAATAACTTCTGTTGTCGGTTTTTAATCGAGTATCTGGGCAAGTAGCACCTTCTCATTCGCAGTTTATTGGCAGCCAACCGAACATTGAACAAAGAAAGAATGAATGTCGAGGAGAGAATAAAAAGGCAAAGAGATTACAAACAGTACTTCGAGTCACCGACATCTGGAGAGATAGCTAGAGGCGGTATTAATTGGGCTTGGGTGGGCCGGATTGCTCTACATATTCATTCCTCCATACTAGTCCGAGATCGCAATGAAGATCATCGACAAGGAAGAGAAGGAGGCCCACGCCGCGCACATCGCGGCCGAGGGCCTCAAAGGCATGTTGTACGGGTCGGCGATATCGCTCGGGCTCTTCACGTACCTCCGGGTGCGGCACCCCCAGCGGTTTGCGTCGTTCAACACGTCCATCAAGGCGTGCATCCTCGTGATGCCCACCATCTCGCTCGCGGCGTTCTACGCGGACGAGGGCTCGGTGGAGTTCGACCGCGAGATGTACTCGGCGGGCCACGCCAACAAGCAGATGATGGAGGAGTACCGGCAGTGGAGAAGCATGCCGTTTGGCGAGCGGGTGGTGAGCACGCTCAGCACGCACAAGTACAAGATCATCTTCGGGTCGTGGCTCGCGTCCATGTACGGGCTGTGGGTGTTTGTCAACCGCGACAAGGTGATGACGGCGCAGCAGAAGTTTGTCCAGGCCCGGATGTACGCGCAGGCGTTGACCATTGTGCTTCTCTTGGGCACCATTGCGTTGTCGGTGAAGGAGACGGAGTTGAACAAGGACAAGCCCAAGGCGGTGCCCGAGTGGAAGCGGGTGTTGGAGGAGCGGGAGGCGGAGGAGCGGGAGTTGGCCCAGCACATCCAGAGGGTGCAGGCGGGGATCAAGGAGCTCGAGGAATCTGATAGATCTACATAGGCACACCACAACACAGTACAGTACAACACAGTACAAGACGTACAGGGCACAGTAAGGGGTAGAGAGTATTGGTGTGAGCATGGCTGCGAAATGCGATGTATGGGGCTACAAGCAGACGACATCCGAATACCAGCAGAGAGTGGGGAGAGACCAAGTCGCACAGCTCACTAGACGTAGACGTAGACAGTCCCAGGATAAACAGTCCTAGACAGTGCCTAGACAGTGCCTAGACAGTGCCAGGATGACAGTGCCAAGATAGACCGTGGGACATGCAGTTTGACGATACTGTTGAATAGGAGAGAAAGGGCGGAAAGAGTGGAAAGAGTGAAAAGAGTGGACAGACTGAGTTATAGAAGAGGTGTTAGTAGGTCAAGCTAAAGTTGGTGGAGATGTAGGTAGGTGGAGTTAGGTGGAGACAGGTAGATGTGTCCAAGTGCGGAGTGCACGCACCGACTACTCCATGTTTCGGGACCGAACCAACCTTTTCCTCTCGTACCGGCGCACCGTGCCGCGGCCGGCGCGGTCCGCGGAGTCGCGCTACGTGACGTTGGCCGAGGAAGAAGAGGGCCTCATGACCGCCCGCCGCAGTCGACCGGGCTACCACGACAAGGACACCGCCATCGAGATGAAGCCGCTCGCGCCGTCCATCTTCGACATCTCGAGCCTGCTCGACGACAACTTGGCCACGGTCAAGCAGAAGACCAACGACTTGAGCGGGTTGTACAAGAAGTTGTTGATCACGGGCGGCGGCGAGAAGCCCAAGCTCGAGGCGCGCATCGAGGAGCTCAACTACGCGGTCACGCGGCTCTTTGAGGCGTGCTACGTGCTCATCAAGAAGTTCGAGTTCATCCAGAAGAACTCCGCGCGCCTCCGCTTGGACTACACGCCCGACGAGCTCGCCATCATCGAGAACTACAAGAAGACGTATGCGTTGAAGATCCAGGACAGCCTGCTCGTGTTCCGCAACTTGCAGAACAACTACATCAAGTTCTTGAAGGACGACGACGACGAGACCGACCAGTTGCTCCTGGCGTCCGCGTCGCAGGCCAACCTCGTCGAGGACGACACCCGCGACATCGAGGACTACTCGAAGCGGGTGCTCGAGCAGGCGCAGCAGCAGATCCAGGCCAACCCGCACTCGCAGCTCTTGGCGGCGCGCGAGCGCGAGATCTCCAAGTTGGCCATGGGCATCTTGGAGATCTCCACCATCTTCAAGGAGATGGAGACGTTGGTGGTGGACCAGGGCAGCATGTTGGACCGCATCGACTACAACTTGGCCCGCACGGCCCAGGACTTGAAGACCTCGGACAAGGAGTTGGTGCGCGCGCAGGGCTACCAGAAGCGCACGACAAAGTGCAAGATCATCTTCTTGCTCTGTCTCGTGGTGCTCGCGTTGTTCATCGTGGTGGTGGTGCGCCCGCACGGCAGCACCAAGATCGTCGAGCGGCCGACGCCCGAGCCGGACGCCACGGGTGGCACTGGCACCGATGCTACACAGGGCAAGATTCTATAACGTCGACTAGACACTCCGCATGCTGGAATAATACACAACCGAAATCAACCTCCCATACGCCGTCACATCCTCCGCACACCATCACTGCTTACAACATGTTGTAGGGTCCGTCTCTCGCCTGCGTGCGGGGCCGCTGCGCGCCCGGTCTTGCTGCGGCGCCAAACCGGTTGGCTGGGGGCACGCCTGCGCCAAACTGCTTGCGGCGACCGGCAAACCCAATAGCAAAGTCGGGGTTGTTGTTCAACACATTGTCTGAAATCGTGGGCCCGCGGTTAGCCGGCCGCGCTGCAGCCGGAGCCGCCTGCTGCGGCTGGTACTGGGGCTGGTACTGCAGTTGGTACTGCGGCAGGAACGACGTTGGAGGCGCCTGCTGGAAGTTCTGCATGCCTGGGCTGCCCGCGGCGGCGTTGGGTGCGTTGTAGAAGCCCGGCTGCGGCTGCTGCTGCTGCTGCTGGAACGGCGGCTGGAACTGCGACACGTTCGGGTACTGCTGCTGGTACTGCAGTTGCGGCTGGCGGAACTGCTGCTGCCCTTGGGCAGCGTTCTGGTACAACACGTTGGGCGGGCGCTGCGACACGCTGGTGAAGTCCGAGTCGTCGTCCGAGTCCAACTCGCGCATGGATGTGCGCTCGGGCAGGTCGTTGTCGCCCAACTCCGTGAACGGCTGGTGGCCCTCCACGTCTGGATGATGCTCAAAAACACCGTAGCTGCCCGCGTTGTAGCCCATGGAGCCTCGTTCGGATTGCGGGTAGGGCAACCTTCCGGCACCCGACGGCACGGCCACATTGGGCACGAAGTTGGGCGCCATCTTCTGCTTGGACGACACGGGCGTGCTGGGGCCGTTGTTGATGTTGACGGCCGCGTCCTCGTAGTAGCTCGAGTTGCTGCCGCCCGAGAGATTCGTTGGGTTAGTGTTGGGCCGCGTGAGGTCGTTCGTGAGCTTGGGCTTCGAGTCCAATAAGCTTGTTTGCGACGCATTCTTCTGGGCAGAGTAGCCCGTGGGCTTGGCTCCGCGGTAGCTATAGTCCTTCGACACGGAGCTCACGTCGTCAGTGGTGTTGCTGGTAGGGCCGTAGAACTGATACTTCGAGTTCCCTCCGGCAAACGTGCCGCCCGTGTAGCTGGTGTCCTTCTCGAGCTCGCCGTACGCGCCGAGCTTCTGGCCCGACTCCGACGCGGCCTCCGAGTCGGCGTCGTCCGCGTTGTGCACGCCGATCGAGAGGAAGAGCAACGGCACCGCAAGCAAACAACACGCCGCGGCCGCCACAACGAGCCAGCCGCCCCACGCCACGTGCGGATGGAACACCAACACAACCATCACCGCAACAAGGGTGGTGGCCACGAACGACACCACGGCAAACACAAGCGAGAAGATCTTCAACGTGCTTGTGTCGAGGAAAATCGACGCGGTCGTGCTGACCAAGGCAAAGAGGGTGAGCCCCGCGGCAATTGGCACCACGATAAACGTCTTGGCCAACGTGTTTCTGAGCGACGACCCGAGCAACCAGCTGCTGGCGTCATCCACATCGCCAAATCCAACGGGGTACAGCGCCAGCAGGCAGCTGGTGCCCTTGCAATAGCCAAAGAGGCCGTATGTATAGCTGGAGGTTTCTCCCAACTTGAGAGCTGTAGCCACGGGCGAGGTCACTGTCGCTAGGATGAGGAACACCATCGCAACAACGAGGAGGGTCGCCGACACGGCGGTAAAGACGAGGGTTCTCATCGTTCAGTATCAATTTCAGCGAACGTCTGCAATTTCCCTTTTTTTTTATCGAAACTGGATCCTCAGGTGGCAGAAGGCAAACAATGGAGCGTAATAAATCGAGGTTTGCAGAGTATTATTATTGAGAAATGGCCGGCACAGGATCAGTGTTGAAGCCGCGCGAGGGTACGCTTGTTTTAGCCTGATCACTTGACCGAATAGGGGCATGCCACGGCTATGTCGCGCCGCACCTTGGACGCAAAACAATCGCCATGGAACGCCTTGTTCTCTGGACGCCACAACTGGGCAGTGCACGACGAGAGATAAGGGAGAAAACGCGGAGATTTCCACAGCAATCTTGGCCTACGTCCACCTGACCGTTTTCAGGTGATTTTTGACCTTCATGCCTCGCTGGCTGTGTTATGGTTTGGCGCGCTTTCGCCGCACGCTTATCAACCGCCCTATACATGATGCAGGACCGTGCAGGACTAACTGTTTCCCTCGTACCAAATGTCGGGCACCTCCAAGATGTACCTGTCCATGGCCTCTCTGAACCGGATGCGGTACTGCTTGGGCGTGACAATCGTAGGATCCTTACCTTTTTTCCCCACTAGGCTCTTGCCCTTGACCCAGTTCTCCACCTTCTTGTCCCACGTGAAGGTTCGGAGCCAGTCAATGATGCCAACGTACAATTTGCGCGAGGCATCGTCAATGCCAATCACCAACGAGTAGTCCATAACGTCCATCACAGAAAGGAACGACGTGTCGTTGAATAGGGATCCGCGCAAGAGCTTCTTCAGCTGCTCGCGCACAAACACAGGACTCTCGTAAATGTACTCGATCATGTTCTCGTCCAAGAGCACCTCGTTCTCCTTTCCTGTTTGCTTCACGTGTCTGTTCCTCATCGAGCCCTTCAAGTCGAAGATTCTCGTGGTATTTCTGTTGTAAAACAAGTTCTCCATGATCAAAAAGTCCATGCGGAACGTCTTGGCGTTGATGGAGTTCTTGATCTCCACCTGGTAGAACCCGAAGATCTTCGCAATCGCCGTCGTGAGCGTGTTGAACGTAGACTGGGCAATGTATTTGAAGTAGAACGGTGCAATCGACACGAACGATTCCAACTCGGACTTCGAAAGCTCCTTCAAAATATACCGATTGTCCAACGTTTTGAGAAAGTTGGACCCACTTTTCCCTCCCTTCGAATTCCACTTCACGCAACGCGACAAGCTTTGAATGAAAGACTCATCCACCCCGCAAGCTTTCCGGAATGCGTCAAATTGTTCACTGTAGAAGATCTTGCACGACATTTCCGTGCTTCCATCTTGGAACTGGTATCTCAAATGATTGGACTTTGTCTTTGTCATGATGGTCTCCAACTCGCTGGTTTCCCGCACGGTGTCTGTCTTCTTCTTGAACTTCTTTTCAATCTTAATGAAGTGATTGTACTTTTTCTTGAACTGCTCGTTTTCCTCCAAACTGTCGCCACCATCCTCGTGCACGGCCTCTGAAAGGTTATTGGCCATGCTCTTGATCTTCTGCTTGTAGTCGTTCGATGAAAGGCAGAAGGCGACCAAGGAACTGGGCTCATCTTCTCTCACGATAACATCCGAATCAGCAAACGTGTGCTCGGTGAAGTCCAATGGATATGCTAATGGGTCCCAAAGCGTGGCGGACCGGTCTGCCCAGAAGTTTGTGAGCGACTTAAGTAGAGAATTGCGTTCCGGCTGCGGAATATCCACCTTTCTTACCTCATCCTTAGCTGCCCGATCGGTCAAAGGCTTGCGACCATCATTATTCGGTCTTGCTGAAGCATTGATACCAAACGTCAGCCGCAGGTCCAGGTCGGTGATGGATTCGAAAGGCAGGCGGTCCAACGCCTTGCGGGAACCTGAATTGTAAACTTCTTTCGCCGGGTCGACATCTACGACATCCTCGATATTGTCATAAATCTCAGCGATAGGTTGAGAGTTGACGACAGGAATAGCCTTGAAGTTGTTCGACTTGTTCTGTAACACTTCTTCTCTTTGCCTTTGAAACTCGAGTGTCATCTGGTTGAAGTAGTTTGTCAAATCTTGAACCCTGTTTGGAGTTTGCGGATCACTTGCCGCATTCAATTCCACAGTCGAATCTGGCTTGGGTTTCGAGGGGGATTTGAGCGGTTTGCTTTGATCGGTCTCGAGAGCCTGCTTGATTTGCATGATTTTGTCCTCTATAATGGACAGAGGAACCCGCATTCTTGACCCTATTATCGATGTGTCTTTCTGTTTGTCGTCTCCATTTGGCTTGAGTTTGACTGCATCTTCACTCAGCGAGTCAAGGTTCTTCCCCTGCTCCAACGCCTTAGTGGAGATTTCACTCCCAGAATCTTCAGTTTCTAACTTATCAATGAGAAAATTTCTCAAATGAAACTGGGTGATTTTGGTGATTTCATTCTCCGAGGGTAAGAACTGTTTCTCAAAATCATTAAACTGACTGTCCCACGCCACCCCGAGTTCTTGGATGTCTCTCTGTATAACATTCAAGGAAAGATAGTTGGTGGGCACGGTAGATTCATAAATCTGTATAATTTTCGCAGAGATGAAATCTTGTTGGCTTCTTAGCTGGTCTTTCAACTGTTCGACTCTCTTTTTGCCCGCCTCCGCTTGATCAGACGTATCAACATTCACTCGGTTGAGCCGCTTAGAAACGCTTTGGAAAAATTTCTTTGAGCTCTTTTGAATCAGCTCGAACGCTTCGAGCTTGAGCTTGATGTCCGTTTCAACGATAAACTCCAACCTTTTTCTTGGAACAACCACCTCGTACGTGTCAATTGGGCAATGCTCCATTCTAATCACTAGATCATTGAAGCCAAAATACTTAACGTGTTCCTTGAAGAAGTTGTGAGGGCAATCCTTAAAATAGTACGCGTTTGTCGACCAAAAATTAAGTTCAAAAAACTTTCCAAGGGAAAGGTGGTAAGTCTCGTCGCTCATTGGCGTGATTGGGGTCGAAATATTGCATTCTGGACAGTAGCTCCACATAATGCGTTCATTCTTTCCCTTAAATTCTTCGTCCATGGGCATGTCAGCAACTTTTTCGACTATAATATCAATTTTGGCGTTGCCGTGTGAATAAGTTTTGTAATGATTCAACAATAATTCTCCGCACTCGTCGCAAGCTTTACTTGACTCTTGTAAGACCTGATCGAGGAACACACCAAGACTTTTATCATTGTCTGTGTAGTAATCAATGACCACGACGATTGGTCCGTAACACGGCGTTGCGTGCTTAATAGACACCATGGAATGCAAGAAATGTATGCTTTTGTGGAAGATCGGATAGAGCTGATATGTAGTGTATTTCATGCAATTCGACCACAGCCTGATTCTGAAATTAAATTCACGGAGCAATTTGTTCAAGCGGTTTTCGCTCACAAACTTCAAAATGTTGATCACGTCTTGCTTTCCGTTGAATCGCTCGAGATTGAAGTCAAATTGCAACTTTTCTAACCACTGACCGTCTATTTCATCATCTTCTTGAACACTTTGAATAGTTTTGTTCACTTCCCAAAAGTCAATGTAGTTACGAAATGCCAGTATAACGTTTTCCAACGTCCGTGGGATGGAGAAATGGACGGAAGGAGAACTGCTTAACTCGCGCTTGCCGAGCAATTCGACATAATTGTATACGTCAAAGTGATCCAAAGACTTCAAACAAGCGAGCTTGGTATCTGTGGGATCAGTGGGCGCTTGTTTCATACTTTCGCTAAGTCTCTTTAGAACCAAAGGTTTCAGTTCATCACCATCACCTTCAATGATCAACGATAAATCATGAAAGTAGCTTTTCTCGAATCTCGAGTTCAAAACGGCGGGTACTAAAGATTCGGCTGCATACTTGGCGCTGCTCAAAACCTCCTCATCACCACCCCGTAGGCAAATGGTGAAACCAGATGCGATGTCGGAGCCAACAAAAAAAGAATATGTTTTGATAACCTTCTTGTAAACAAATTTTTTTACTTCGAAGCGGCCGCAGGTGCCCAAGACGCCCTTTTTGAAAAACAAGTCATTCACCGATTGAAAAATGTCACCTTTGGTGTACCTTGAGATACGTTCAATGACTTGAGGTTTCACATTGGATATAACAGTGATGTTAGCTTCTTCGAGCAATTTCTCCGCCAAACCACAGACGGTGTCACCAACCACAACAATGTCAGGCTCGAGAGAGATTAACCTTGACACCAAATTGCTGATGTACACCGATTGCTGAGAATTGACAACTCTCAAACTTATAAACAGCTCTTTCTGTTTGAGATATTCCAAGGGGAAAACCAAAAGGGCAATTTTAGGATTTTCAATCACTGACTGCATTCTCTTCGAATCAATGTTTTTGGTTATGAACAAACCATCTAACGCCGAAGTATCTTCAATTGCACCTCCAAGAATTTTTTTAATCTTGACATATTGCTTCACGTCGAGTGTATCATTGACCTTCAATTGGTAGATGTTGGCAAGTACAGACTGTAGAACATCGTGCCAACGAGCTTGTTCATTTTCAGCCCTCATGTCACAATCCTCGAGGCACTGGAGAATTAATTTGTTGATGTGTTTCTTATAGTGATCATCGACAGAGGGCTTGAAACCTCCGAAGTAGTCAACATAGTCCGCCTCATTCAAGAATGACCTGTTAATGTCAACGTGGTGTTGCTCATCCAAACTGTAATGCAGTACACGTGTAATATCCTTCTCATCGTCATGTAAAAGGAGAGGAGTGGAGGAGTCCGAATGAGTCTGCTTCTGGGTTTGTATAACAGGGTTTGAGCTGGTGCGAGTTGGGGTATCTCTCCCGGTAAGCGCCAATGACACAGACTTCGGTGTAGGTGATGCAGGCGATGAGCTATTTCCAGGGAATGATGTGGACTGCGGGAAATTCGTATCTATACTAGGCAAGCGAAGCAAACCTTGGCCCTGATACTTGTTTCGACTCAGCTTGTGCACCCTGCGGTCTCTGATTCTTCGCAAAGAAGCTTTGGCTCTCTCATTGGACCTGTGATCAGATCTTTGTTTGCTTTCGTTCACATTGGTGTTGTAAAGATTATCGATTGGCTTGAATTCGAAGCGTTTCATTGCGTCAGTCTGAGTCAGATTGGCAGGGAAGTACTTGTCGTCAAGCACAATCGTTGGAAATTCATGCAAAGTAGGCACGCCAGTTAAAGTAGAGCTCAATGAGCTCCTGGGGTGTGGGTGTGGAGATAAGTTAGAAGCGGGGGCGGTGTGGTTGAGAGAAGTGTACAAAGACATGACCTGCTCGTCTTCATTTTCGCTCTCCAAGTCCTCCTCGGCCTCATTGTCAGTGCTAGCTGAAAGATCCATGATGTCATGTCTTGATCGGTAATCTTTCTCCGAAGAGGAGGCAATCCTTCCGTATCGTGAATTTACCACGGCCTTGTAAAGCAGACCGAGGTTCTCCAAGCTGTGGGGACGACCAAGATCCGTGTTATTGCCCAGATTCTGGAGGTTGTAGCCATACCATCCTTTATTATCCACAAAATCTTTCGCGTTCATAGATGATGAGAGTGGGCCAGCTACCTGACCATTCTTCAATGACCTCAAAGCCAAATGTGACTTCTGTGGGGTGACAGAATTGTACACATTCTTAGAAAAAGGAATTTCAACTGCTTCACCGGTGCGAGTAGTCGGAATCGCCATCTGCGGAGGGTGCCTGAGAGTCAACCCCTCAGGACTTCTTTGATTGATATCAAATTGGGAAGGAGACGCAGTCAAGGGTGTGTCCTTGTTAGCACCACCCAAGAACGCTCTGTTAGCTGCCAGAATTGGGGAATCTGTAATGACACTGTTTTTTCTTGAGCTCCCCGAATGAGATCTCAATCTGGTGAAAGGATGACCCTGTAGTATGGAAGATGCATGGTCCCCATTGCTGCTGTTGTCCATATCGGTAGATGGGAGCTCCAACATGTTGGATTGCTGGTCGACTTCAACTTCCTCAGAGGAAGAGCTCAGCGAGTCGTCACTGAGGTATACAATGACATCACTGTAGCACGGCTTGCACACGCGCAACTTATCGTTGTAAGGTTTGAGATCCTTTGTTTTGGATGCTTTCTTCTCTCGCCTCCGTTGCTGCTTGTACTGAGTGTAGGAGATAAAGATTGTGCACTCGGCGCAGAAGATCTGGCCGCAAAATCTGCAATGATGCTTCCTGCGGAACGCGGAGAACGGCTTGAAGCAATTTAGGCAGTCGGCGACAAAGGAATCGTTCATCCAGTACTTTTTTGGGATACCTCCGTTTTTAAGCGGATTATCAGAAAGCCTGTGTGGTCTCGTTTTCTTCTTTTTCTTTCTATCTGAGATCGTCCCCACGATGGAGGTGGTGGAGGAAGCGACGCCGGCCAAGTTGTTGTTGATGATGTTCTTGGCGCCGTCGATGAATGCAGAGGAGAAGTTTGAGGAGATCTTCCTGGAGACCGGCTGGTGTGAGGACATGTTCTTCAACGTGTAGAAGCTGGAGACCGACGGCGATTGTGAGTTGCGCGTGGTGAAGGACAGCGAGCGCTGCGAGCGGGCCCTCGACTCCAAGTCGACCGACTGTAGCTTCTGCTGTTGCTGCTGTTTCACAGGCTGCAGCGGTATGGAGGAATGCGAGTCGTTGGCAAGGGTGTCTGTGTCGGAGGCCGAGTCGTCGGAAAGCTCGATGTCGTTGGGCAAATTCGTGAAGATGGACGAGATTCTGTTCTGCAACGACTCCTTCGCCGTGGTGGCCTTCACAGTGGGCACGTTCAGGATCTGAACCTTGTCCGTATTGTCGAAGTCTGGCAGTGGCGAGGGTGCGCGAGAGGCGGCGTCGGCCTCCTCTGGCGGCGCAGGCTTACCCTCCGAATTGTGCACGGTGACCTCGCTCTTATTGAGATGCGACGCAGCCTTTTTCACCGGATGCATGGTAGAGATGCGGAGAAAGCGGTTGTCGGAGGTGACCCTGGGGCCGTCGTCGGACACCTGCGTGGAGTGGGCCAGAAGGCCCTGTGTTGGGGCGCCGTGAGCAATAGACAGCGAGATGCCGAGCGGGCGGAGCACGCTCTCCGATGTAGGTCTGCGGGTGAGAGCAGCGGTGGAAGAGCTCATTGCGCGGTTCAACGTGGGAGCCAGCGGAGCGTGCGTTGGGCCAGCAAACGCCGTTGGGCCGGCAAACGCCGTTGGGGCAGCAAAAGCTGAGTTGGGGCCCAGAACCGCACTGCCCGAGTTCGAGGGCCCGAACGCCGGCGTGGACGCGCTGCTTAAGCTTACGGGCACCGAAGCTGCAGACATGGCGGAAGGAACGGAGGCAATGGCGTCTGGGGCGGGCACAACGTCGCTCAAAAGTTCGGCGGGCGCCACGTTGAGGTCGGGCCGTTTCGGGTCGGGCAG
Organism: Helenozyma rhizophorensis; assembly: GCA_030573355.1. Taxonomy (NCBI): domain Eukaryota; kingdom Fungi; phylum Ascomycota; class Pichiomycetes; order Serinales; family Metschnikowiaceae; genus Helenozyma; species Helenozyma rhizophorensis. The sequence goes on from JAJMDD010000014.1 coordinate 76,040, forward strand.
CACGCGGAAGTCGTCCTGAGGCGAGTACACGGACAGCGTGTCGACAATGTCGCTGTTGGCGGCCTCGTCTGTGCGGGGGCTGGTGTAGCTGTGCACCAAGTTGGAGGCGTTGTTGGTGACCTTTCTCAACGTCTTGGAGATGATGGTGGAGAGCGAGCGGTCGGCAATGACCACGGGGTCGGGCAACGTGGGGAACGACACGAAGTCGTCAGCCTCGTTTGTGTCGGAGTCATTGTGGAGCGGGTAGCCATCGTGGGACACGGTGCGAAGCATGCTCTGACGAAAGACTGACGAAAGACTGACGAAATACTGACGGAAGACTCGACGAAAGGCTTGACGAAAGTCTTGATGGATGGAGTTCTATAGGGTGGAACTTAATGGGGTTGCAATAGTGGGAATGGACTGCCTTGGGCAGAGATGTATGGCTATGCGGCCGTGATTCCAATGTAATCCGGTGTAGTACGCGATTATGGGGTAGCGATGGTGGCCAGCTCACAGCTGGGACAGTGGCGAACAGCACAATAGAAGTAATATTAGATTCTCGAAAGCGTTTTATTTTGAGAGATAGAGTGAGAGGCCTTGGTCGCGTTGGAACGTGGTGGCGACTACGAGAGAGGTGAGCAATGAACATATAGGGAAGGCAACATAGGAGTAGACTAGACAAATGGAATGATCTAGAGTTGCTTGGAAGAAAGTGAGGGAGACCATTGGCTGTACGGAACTATTGTTGTAAGGAACCATTGGCTGTATGAAACCATTGGCTGTAAGGAACCATTGGCTGTATAGGACAGCGTGACCACAGATGTAAGGAGAGCAATGGGCCTGAGCGAGAGAAGTGTACGTAGACACAGAGAGTTAGGGTCATGGAACGAGCAGAAGAACCGAACCACTCTACGAGATACGACCACACTTGAGAGGGGAGGATCCATACTAAGAGAAGGTTCATACTAGAGAAGAGTACCATACAAGAGAGGAGTAAGACTGTACAAGAGAGTTCGTACGTAAGAACAAGGAGCAGGTATAAGGAAGAGTAGGGTCCGTAGAAGCATAGAGTGAAAATACGTTGGGGAAGTACGCTGCACGAGGGGAGATTATGAGGCATGGCCTAGAACGATTGAGATCTAGACGTTAGAGATCAGATACGCGAGGCTTAGCGATCGCCGAGAGAACCAGATCGTACGAAATTCAAACAAGAAATCGCCGAGAAGGCAGCATCTCTCTATGGAGCATTTGCCGGACTGAGTACGCACCGTTAATTTCGTGCGCTTATCGGCCCGCCTCGTGCGGCTGAGCCGAATTGCATACGCCCAAATGAGTGGAATCAGGCAATTCGAGAAGAGAGTAGAGAGGCGATGAGACCAAGAGAGACGAAGCAAGAGGACGAGGAGACGATACGAGGCGAAGAGAGAGCAAGAGTAACAGTAAGTGACGGTGCGGAGTGGGCAGATGGAGTTGATACGCGCGAAAAAAAGACAACTACTACTCTCTCACCATGTCGTCCGTGTTGCAGAAGCGACGGGGCGGACGCCCCGCGGCGACGCAGGAGTCGCCCGAAAAGGACGACTACGACCACAAAATCGGCATTGACTCGCGGGACATCGCGGACCGCACCGTGCTCAAGGTGCCGTTTCTCACGCTCATGGAGGAGGTGTTGTTGATGGGGTTGAAGGACAAGGAGGGCTACCTCTCGTTCTGGAACGACAACATCTCGTACGCGCTCCGCGGGTGCATCTTGTTGGAGTTGGCGTTCCGCAACAAGATCTCGTTGATCAACGACCCCGCCAGGCGGCGCTTCGACTTGAGCGACCGCCTCGTGGAGGTGGTGGACACGGAGCCCACGGGCGAGGTGTTGTTGGACGAGGCGTTGAAGATCATGAAGAACGACGACGGCCACTTGCTGGTGCTGAACTGGATCGACTTGTTGCTGGGCGAGACGTGGAACCTCATGAAGATCAACTACCAGTTGAAGCAGGTGCGCGAGCGACTCGCCAAGGGGTTGGTGGACAAGGGCATCTTGCGCACGGAGCGCAAGAACTTCTTTCTCTTCGACATGGCGACGCACCCGGTCGCCGACAAGATGCTGAAGGAGCACATCAAAAACCGCGTGTTGAACCTCTTGACCGCCAAGACGGTGGACCTCGACGCGTTGGCCAACGACCAGTTCCTGGCCGACACCTCGTTCCGCCACTTGCGCACCATCTCGTTGGTGTGCGGCGCGTACGCCGCCAACGTGTTGGAGAACGTGTTGTTGCTGTTGAACTACGACAAGCGTGACCAGGCCTTCTCGCGCGCGGACGAGTTGTTGAACGACTACAGCGAGTATCCCTTTGGCCTGAAGACGGGCAGCCCCTTGGGCTTGGGCATCAACTTGCCCCAGGAGGTGGCGCGCGAGATCGAGCTGAGCTCGGCCAGCGACTTGCAGATGGAGTTGGTGGCGGCGGTGTTGAGCGTGTTTGCCCGCATGGACTCCATCTTGTGAGCACGTTCCAGCCACACATACAGCCACGCACACTGCCACACTGCCGGTCCGAGTCTATTGTCAATACACTGAATATGGAGTTCCACCGCACCTTCGCTCCTTGCTGCCACCCCGCGTCAACGGAATATCCATGCTTAAGGTCGTAGCTACGTTACAATGCTCCACCCAAGTGAAAATGCGCCTCAACATGCCAATTTTTGAGTCAATACACAATTTACGTGATCCACGTTGTACCTCTCCCACACCCAGTTTCGACCTCTAAGGTCAACTGGGTGTTCCGACCTCTCCAACGGTCACACCCAGTTGTCCGACCGCTCCAACTGGTCCTGGCCAAGCACCTCGACAAACGCAGAAACCAAGCTGGGCTCGCCGTCGCCCTTCGAGTCCCACCAGAAGCCGCCTCGCAAACCCAGCGCCCGCACATACCTGGCCTTCTCGGCCGCACAGCGTGCGCTGTCGTAGGTGATGAAGAGGTTCTTCTTCTCGTCAATCGTAAACGCAGCAACCTTTTCAGGGTAGTAGAACTCTTTCACAGGATGGATATCCCGGTAGTCCACCGTATCCGCTGTATCCGACGATTGTGACTTTATGAATTGTGACCCGACGCCTGCGGTTGTGGGTTGCGAGAACGACCGCCCATACATGGGCATGCCCATCACCAACTTGTGCGGGGGCACTCCGCACGAGCGGTACGCCGCTAGCGCTGCGTCGCAGTTCAATTTGTTGTCGCCGTTGGAGCTGAACAAATTGGAGTGGAAGCCCGTGGACGCCGACCACCCAGCCCCAGCAAAGTCGTAGCACATGACGTTCCAGAAGGTCAAATGTCGGTCCATCTCCACCACGTGGAGGTTGTTGAAGTGCTCGGGGTTCGCCAGCGTGGCCACCGTCAAGTGCAAGTTCGGGTGCACCCGCAGAAGCGCCTTCTTTAGACTCTCAAGCAACTTCACCAACTGCGTGCCCTCCAACGAGCTTGCCGGGTACTCCCAGTCGATGTCTACGCCGTCAAACTTGTACTGCTGAACCAAGTCCACGGTGCTGGCGACAAACTGCGCCTTTTTCGTCTCACTGGCCATCACCAGTGTAAATGCATGTGCGGTGCCCCACCCTCCAATAGACATCATCACTTTAAGGTTGCGGTTCTGCAACTTCAACTGGCGGAAAGCTCCCAACGCACCATATTGGCCATCTATGGGCATCTCTATGTCAGCCCACGGGTCCGAGAGCGACACGTTGCCCGAGTCGGGGTCTATCCGCATGAACGCATAGAAAACGTGTGTGAGCTTGTGTGCTTGCAATTGGCTGGGAAAATGCTTGGGTTCATACACCGACCAGTTCGAGAAGTAGACTGCCGAAACGTAACCCATATTCTGGGGTTTATGACTATTGCTTCGAAAAACAGTTGCGCTGAGCGTAGCAAGTATGACGATTGCAAGTACAAGGGCAACTACTCTCTTGAGCATGGGTGCAAATTAGAGGCAGGACTTCACGCTGCGGCGGAGCCTTCCTTTATCTGGGCCCTGGCTACCGAAGCATAAAAAATAGAAAATCGAGAAAAAGGAAACTCCCGTATTTTCCGACAGAACACTTGAGCCCTGCGCAGTTATGTTCTGCAATATCTCCTCTCCACCTGCTCTGCCATCTCTGCACCTGATCTCTCTTCATCTCTCCACCGATCTCTCCACCTGACCTCCCCACCTAATCCGTGACGAGATCTGTTGGAGAAATATTCTTGGTAGAGGAGGGACAGTCGCCCTCTTTGCATTGAAAGGTCTATACTGCGGACGCTCTATTTCTTTACTGTAGTTTGACGGTTGATGGCTATGTCCAGTACAGTGGCAACTCACCTCCCGACAGTGGAACTCGCCTAACTAGCTTAGTAACATTTGAAGTCACATCTTGAATTCCCCTGGAGTCGAACGCAGACATTTATGATCTTTGACACATTTTGGCGTGAGGTGTGGGCTATATTGCGCTTATCGGCCGGTACTCGCGCGCTCTTACTCCACACTTAACATGTCAGTGGTTGACTTTCTTGCCTCCGCCAGCTTTCTGCTTCCCTCCGAAGTTCCATCCTCGGCCAAAGTCTATAAAGATGATTGCATGTATTCGTTTGACACTGCCGAGAACAACCCTAACGGGTTGGATGTTTGCATGACGTGCTTCCAGGCTTTCGCTAGGTCGCACAGAAACTTCACGAAAGAGCACACCGAGAGCAAGGGCCACCCGTTGTATGTGAACATCACGAAGACGTTGAAACCCGAATCGGAAAGATCCAAGAGCCAGGAAGACCTGGACGAAAGAGCCAGAAAGGCGCCCAAACTCGAGATTGCCGAACAGAAGGAGCTGGATCTTTACGACATCGCCACTGCAATCTATGTGGAACCAATGGACACTTTGTGGCCCACTGAGGAGTCCCCAGATGCGGTCAAGAAGGTGGCAGAGCAGATCTTGAGCGCCAACTCGGCCAGCACTAACGATGAGGTCAAGGCGTGGGAGCAGGAAGTGTTTCCGTGCGAGCATCTGTTGACAATTCAGACAGTGCCTCTGGAGGAAGCTCCAAACTTACAGCAGTGTTCGAGCTGTGATCTTACTGAAAATTTGTGGATTTGCTTGACCTGTGGCTCCATTGGATGTGGACGCGAGCAGTTTGGCTCTTCTATGAAGGGTAACTCACATGCATTGAGTCATTACGAGGCCACTGGGCATCAAGTGGCTGTCAAGCTCGGATCTCTTTCTGCCGAGGACGAGGACTCCTGTGATTGCTATTGCTACAGCTGCAACGATGAAGTCAAGGTGCCTGATCTTGGCGAGAAATTGCTTATTTTCGGCATTGACTTGAGAAGTGCCGTGAAGTCGGAAAAGAACTTGATAGAGTTGAACTTGGATACCAACAAGAATTGGCAGTTCAATTTGGACGGCGCCAACGGTGAAACGTTGGTCCCGGTGTTTGGTCCGGGCCTCACAGGTATCCAAAACTTGGGCAATTCCTGCTACTTGAGTTCCGTGCTTCAAGCATTGTTTAGTTTACCAGCATACAGAGACTTCTACGCCAACAAGGAGTTCGACAAGAGCATAGGTGACCCGGCGACGGACTTGTCGAGTCAAATGATCAAACTTTACGACGGTCTTATCTCGGGAAGATACTCGAAGCCAAATGCCTTGAAAGGAGACGACTATCAGCTTGGCATTAGACCCTCCAATTTCAAAACGTTGATTGGCACAGACCACCCGGAGTTCAAAACAAACAAGCAGCAAGATGCCAGCGAGTTCCTTCTTTATCTCTTTGACAAGTTGGACCACGAGTATGGCTATGGTTTGAACAAAGATTTCAAATTCCTCACCTCCAGCAAGGTTGTCTGCGCGAACTGTCGCGCTGGGTCCGTTTCCCGTGAGTTGGTGGACAACATTTCCGTCCCTATCATGGAAACGGTCTTAGGAGAAGACGAGGACGGAAAAAAGATCTACGAAGAAGTGCTGTTGGCAGACAGTTTCCGCGCAGTGACTGCAAAGGAAATCATCGAGGGATACAAGTGCGATCAATGTGGAGAAACTACTACGGCAGTCAAGCAGAGCGGATTCACGTCGTTTCCCGAAAATCTCATCGTTAGTGTACAGAGAATAAGGTTGCAGAATTGGGTCCCCACTAAGATTGATGTGCCCATTGAAGTCCCTAAGACCATTGAACTCGGGAACTATACCGCGCCCTCATTCGAAGAAGGCGAGTCACAGATTACTTCAAAGCCGGCCGAGTCCAAGGCGGTGGAGTTTGTTCCCCAAGAGGAAGCATTAAACATGCTTCTCACCATGGGATTTCCTGAACCCAGGTGTCTTCGCGGCCTCTACAATACTGGAAACTCCAACGCAGAGGATGCCATGAACTGGATTTTCGCACACATGGATGACTCGGACATAGATAGCCCTTTTGTTCCCCTTGAGGCAGAGCCTGCAAGTTCGTCGCCGGAGGTCTCACAAGAGGCTCTTTCGAACCTTGTTGACATGGGTTTCAACGAGACGCTAGCCAAGAAGGCTCTTGTGGTCAACAACAATAACATGAACGCTGCTGTGGAGTGGATCTACGACAACCCTAACGACGACGGCGTCATTTCCGAGACGCTGAAGCCTGCGGTGAATTTGGCTACAGAGGGCGAGATCCTCACTGAAAGCATTTTGGGGGCCGAGCCCAGTGGATCTACATACGATTTGAAAGCGATCATCTGCCACAAGGGCACAACTCCTCATACTGGGCATTATGTTGCTTTCATTAAGGTTGACGGACAGTGGATTTTGTTCAATGATGAGAAGGTTGTGCGTTCCGGCACCAATTTTGACGAGATTAAGAAGAACGCATACATCTACTTTTTCCAGAAAAAGCATGCCGTATCACGAGGTCTGCACTGATTGTGCTTTCGTCCAGTGCGGAACGAACAAATCGAGATGACCAGCACTGCACATATGCTCGGCAAACGTGGGCTCCTCACCTTGGCATCTTTCCACGAGCCCGGTCAGATCTCAGAACCGTGGTCAAGTCCACCGAAGATCATGTGAGCTGATCCCCGCCGAAGGTCTCATCCTGAAGACCACCGTGGCAATGCTCATGGGGAAAGGGTCCTCGTAAGATCAGACGCAGACTGCACACTATACCAACATTGCCTTGAGTCATATTTCTCGAAACTACTTGTACATTTCGACTAGAATCTCTTTTCGCTAGCAATAATGTTCATCACTAACGAATATGTCGGCGACAGATCGCGCATGGAGGACTGGAGAAGTATGTATCTCGACATTACCAAGCATTTTTCAGGCACTTTCCAGGGCATGACTAACGATTTTCAGTTAGAGGCTACGACCCTTTGACTCCCCCAGACTTGTTGCAGCACGAGTACCCACTCACAGAAGCGTCCAAGGCCACCATTTTGAAGGGCAGAGAGGACACCGTTGAGATCTTGAAAGGCAACGATGACAGACTCATCATCGTGATTGGACCTTGCTCCATCCACGACCCAGCTGCTGCTCTCGACTACGCTAACAGACTTGAGAAGGAGGCTGCTAAGCACGCCGGCGAGCTCCATATTGTTATGAGAGCATACCTCGAAAAGCCTAGAACTACGGTCGGCTGGAAGGGTTTGATCAACGACCCCGAGATCGACGGCTCTTTCCAGATCAACAAGGGTCTTAGAATCGCCAGAAAGTTGTTCGTGGAATTGACCGAGAAGTTGCCCATCGCTGGTGAGATGTTGGATACCATTTCTCCCCAGTTCCTCTCCGACTTGTTCAGTGTGGGTGCCATCGGTGCAAGAACCACCGAGTCCCAGTTGCACAGAGAGTTGTCTTCCGGTCTCTCCTTCCCTGTGGGATTCAAGAACGGCACTGACGGTACTCTTGGCGTTGCCATCGATGCGTTGAGAGCGGCCTCTCACCCCCACCACTTTTTGTCTGTGACGAAACCCGGTATTGTGGCCATCGTTGGAACGGACGGCAATGAGGACTGTTTCGTCATCTTGAGAGGCGGCAAGCAAGGTACTAACTTCGACGCCAAGTCGGTCAAGGAGACCAAAGAGGCTTTGATCAAAGCCAAGGTTGTCTCGGAGGAGAAGCCTGGCCCCAGAATCATGGTGGACTGCTCGCATGGTAACTCCAGCAAAAACCACCGCAACCAGCCTTTGGTGGCCGGTGACGTCGCCCAGCAGGTTGCTGGCGGCGAGGACGGAATTTGCGGCTTGATGATCGAGTCCAACATTGTGGAGGGCAGACAGGATGTTCCACCAGCTGAGCAGGGAGGAAAGGATGCTTTGAAGTACGGCTGCTCCATCACTGACGCTTGTATCGGCTTTGACGACACCGTTGAGGTGTTGCAGACGCTAGCCGATGCGGTGAAGGCCAGAAGGGCGCTCAAGAAGTAAACATGTACATAGAAAAGACCATGTACTTGAGTCACATGAGACATGTACTATCCATGTAGCTCACTTTGAGACCATTACTATGAGGCCCACTTTCCATGTACTTCCAGCTTTGAGTACATTTGTCCTACGGGCTTCGGTGTTCCTATGGTCTACGGAAGGAGCAAAGGAATGTAGTTATATTACGATATACTCACGCTTTAGCGCTGACAATGGCCTCTAGTTGCTCGACCTGGTTGGACAACTGCAGGGTCAACTCGTGAATGTGCGCCTCACGGTCCTCAGACGTTCTGTAGCGGTACTTGCCGCGGGCAAACCAGTAAATGACAGCGTAGAGGAAGAACACTCCCACCACCACCGACACGTAGTTCATGTTGCCCGCGGTGACGGGCATCACTGCAGGGAACGAGTAGAAGATGGTGGTGAAGATGGCCCAGAAGATCACCACGTAGTTGGCCACAAGACCAATGGTGCCCATCCAGAAAGGTCCGTGCTGGATGTTGTTTCTACCCTTGATCAACAAAAACACCACGGGCACCATGTACGACAACAACAAGAAGATGATGCAGCCAATCACCATGGCGTTGTACGCGGTGGTGGAGCCCATGTAGATGCAACCAATGACGGCACACCACGCACAAGACATGATGTGAGCGTTGACTGGGGCACCCGTGCGCGTGTTGACCTTGGCCCAGTAGCGCGAGCCCGGCAAGCCGTCATCTCTCGCGAACGACCAGCATAATCTCGCCTGCCAGGTGTGGGAGGCGATGTTGCAGCCAATGGCCGTGAGAAGAATCAAGCATTCCAACACAATCGCGCCCGCGCGGTTCTGCAAAGCTTGGTAGAAGATGTCCATGATGGGCACGCCCGTGGAGGACGAGAGGATGCTGTCGAGGTTGCGGATGCAGAAGAACATCAGAATGGCGTACGAGAACGACGTCACGAAGCCGATGATCACGGTGCCGATGATGGCCTTGGGGATGTCCGTTTCCGGTGTCAAGGTCTCCTCGGCCAAGTGGGTGGCAGCGTCAAGGCACGAGAACGACCAGTTGGGGTTGATGAGGCCGACAATGAACGCAATGCCCGACGACAGCCAGCCGGTGCCGTTGGAAAACTCCGAGAACACGAACTTGGCCGTCTGGTAGTGGCCCGAACTCTTGGCCAACACGGTGATGGTGATCACCACGAACGAGAAAAGCGACACGTACAAGGCGCCCTGCGAGATGCGGGGCAATGGCTTCTCCCAGATGTTGAACACCAACAAGAACGCATTGACAATCTCAAACGTGATGAACACCTGCCACGTCTCCACGGTCTTGTTGGGGTCGTTCTGGCCCAACACGTACATGCCCACCAAGCTGGTAGCGATGGAGATGGTCACCGACGCACTGGTGAACACGGAGCCCGCCCACGCGAACGCTCCGCACATGTACGAGAAGAAGGGGGCGTACTCTCTGGGCGCCAACTTCATAGTCCAGTAGTACTGGCCGCCAGCGTTGGGCATGGCGGACGCAAGCTCCGAAAGCGTGATCGCGATGCAGCTCAGGATCGCGGTGATGATGAGAATGCCGTACACAATCATCATGGGGCCACCGCTCGAGATACCGGTGATCAACGATGCGGAGATGCCGAACCACGAGTTGGTCAACCCGAAACCGACACCCAAAAGCGCCATGGTGGAGAAGCTTCTTCTCAACTCGGGCTTGTAGCCGGTCTCCGCGGCCATGCGCAAGTTGATCTGGGCCTCCTCCAAGAGTTTTTCAGCCTTGCTGTCGCTCTTGGAAAGCACATCGTTCATGTGAGACGTGACATAGTTGATTTGGCCCTCGGCCACCGAAAGCGTGGGGCGCACCAGGCTCTTCTTTTCAAGCGTCATGGATGCCCTTAGAGCTGAGCCGTTGCGTGGCTATATAGCCGTTGCTCCGATAGCCAACTCAGAGAATGCCTAAATGAAGGCATCCGAACCGACGAATGAAGTGCATGCAAATGCGAGATTAGATAAGGCGTGCAGGCGGCGCATTCTTATCTGCTCACGGCGTTGCCCACCAGTGAAGGCTCCACCAATGCAGCGCTGCTGTGATGCTTCACGCTGGTTGGCCCGCCTCGGTGGGCTACTGCTGGTGAGCGCGCGACCTTTGCTGATTTCGTTTGTGATGATCGGCCGTTGTACGCTGCAGCTTATCGGCGCGCATGCAAGAGTTGCCGACGAGAAATTACGGGCCCGCGAAATTATGCCTCGTAATCTCCAATCATAGCGAGGCCATTTCGTATCCTGTCTATTTTGTAACGGTTTCTATAGTTTGGCGGCGCGCGTAACGCCGCACCAGGCGTGCTCGAGAGCGACGGGCGGGTGTGGTCAGGTGCCCCGCCCTAGTGAAGCATGATGGTGGAGTAAATGGTCGATGGTCCATTGTTCCATTGTTGTCTGTTCCAGTCCCCACTTCACACGACCTCTTCTAGGCTCGAGCAGCACCTGTAGCTTCAGGAGGACTTGAGGAGGATTCGGGCGGGCTCTGCACCCGCCCGGCAAATTCTCAGTCCGCATGCTCGGCATGCACTCGCGATGCACTCGCGATGCGCTTTGAAACGTCTGAATGCACTCAGATGGGCATCTAGGACTCGTCGTCCGAGTCTGCAAACTCGACCATGAGACCCGCCTTGACCAAGACGTCGTCCCAGTCGCAGGTCAAGATGGCGGCGGTCTCAATGAGGCCAATGGCCACCATGCCGGAGCCCACACCGAGCCACAAGCCCTCCAAGCGCAACGACGTGAGCTTGGTGAGCAAGAAGGCGAGCGGCATGGCGAACGCGTAGTAGGAGACAAAGTTGATGACGCCGCCGATGGTCTGGCGGCCCTGCGCACGGAGGATGCCGCTGGCGACGGACGCCAAGCCGTCGAAGATCTGGAGCACAGCCACGAGCGGCGAGAGGAGGTTCACGATGAGCGACACCACCTCGGCGTCGTCGGTGAAAAGGCGAGCGAACTGGTGGCGGAACGTAAAGAGCACGGCGCAGTTGCATGTGGCGACAAAGAGCCCGCACACCAAGCCCGTCTGCGTGGCGCGCTTGGCGGAGAAGAGGTTCTGGGCGCCGATGAAGTTGGCCACGCGTGTGGACGCGGCAATGCTGACTGCAAACGGCACCATGTACGTCAACGAGGCGATGGAGCCGACCGCACTCTGGGCTGCCAACTCGGCCGTACCAAAGTACAGCGCGAACAAGGTCATCACCTCGTAGGCAACGTACTCGGACTCGAGCATGACGATGCCCGGGATCGCGAGGCGCAACAACTGGCCCCAGCTGCGGAAGAGCTCGCGCGCGGAGCAGAAGCCGAACCAGCAGCGCAGGCCGTCGATGAACATCGTGTACAACACCAACAACACCGCCATGAGCCAGAAATTGATCACGGTGGCCACAGGCGCCCCCGCGTAGCCGATGCCGTAGCGCTCGTCCCACACGAGGAACCACGAGAGGAAGATGTTGATGGGCGCGCTCACAAAGAGCACGCCGGTGCCGGCCTCGAAGATGCCCTGGGCCTGGAGAAACCGCTTGAAGTTCTCGAAGAAGATGTATGCGGGCGCGCCCGCGGTCAAGATGCGCAAGAACTGGACGGTGAGCGTGAGCACCTCCGCGCTGTCGATGACGTAGCGAAGGAGCACGTCCAGGCGCCACCAGCATAAGGCGCACGGCACGTACACCAAGAGCGAGAACGCAGTGCATCGTTGCACGTGAACCGACACCAACTCGAGGTTGCCCGCGCCGTACGCCTGAGGGCAGAGCGTATCGAGCGCAGTCGCGATGCCCTCGAACACTGCAAGCGTGATCGTGGACGTCATGGAGGCCAACGATACCGCCGCGAGCTCGTTTTTGCCCAAGTGGCCCACCACGAGCAAGCACACAATGGAGAAGAAGTGCTCAAGAACGAACGTCACCACCAACGGAAGCAGGTACCGCGCGAGCATGCGGCCCTCCTGGCGGTACAGCGTGCGCATGTGGGCAAAGTCTTCGACCTCAAAGAGCAGTGTGGCCTTGTCCGAGAAGGACTGAGGCTGCGAGCGGTCTGAGTGGGCGTCCGAGTCCACGCCCTGGTAGCGTCTCTGGTGCTCCTCGAGGAGCCACAGGTGGAAGCTCTCGACGTCCTCGTTGGTGTGCGTTGAGTTGAGGGTCGACGGGAGCGAGCGGGACGATGCGATGCTGGCCGCGTCGCTGTCGCTGGCCGAGTACACGGACGATTCATCGAGCGAGAGGAACGAGCGCTGGTCCTCCGATGCGCCGTAGCTGAAAAGCGGGTAGTTGGTCGACGGCGGAATGAAGAGCCGCCGCCGGCGGTTATTGGCCACGTTGGGGTTGGCGAGCTGGTTGATAACCTGGGACAAGACCATAGTGTGAGTGTAGCGATGTCGCGATGTTCGCGATGATGTTTCCGAAGCGATAAGGGTACAGGATAGATAAGCCCGCCGTCCCTAAAAGGAAACAGGTCGATTTGACAAGTGGGAGAGATTCAGGAGCAGAATAAGAGGACGAATCAGGGATGTTGAGAGGGCGAGAGGGACTGAAGTCCTGATTGGAATGGGTGCAAATATTACTGCGAGACAATAAGCGACAGCAGCAGGGCACCAAAACCGCACTCCAAGCTACGATTCATTGTTCCCACCATACCATAGATGTTTCCACCATAATGTTTTGGTTGTCAATATCATAATCTCTCTTAGTAGAATCTCTCTTAGTAGCATTTGCATTTGTGTGAGGGCTCTCTTGATTTTCGTGGAAAAAGGAAAAGCTGGAGGAGATCGCGAACCGTCCACGCTCATATCGGCATATTACGAAGGGCTGTGCGATGAAATGAAACTGTTGCTAGGTAGAGATGACTTCTCAAGGTAGAATGAGGTGTCAATGTAGAAAGTTGTCAAGATAGAGGAAGGTGTCAAGATAGCAGTAGGAGTCAATATAGAGTGTCCAGGTAGAGTGTCAAGGTAGAGTGTCAAGGTAGAGTGTCAAGGTAGACTGTCAAGGTAGATTGAGTTGTCAAGGAGAAATTTCAAGGTAGAAGTGATGTAAAGGTGGATTCAGAGGCACGGAGAAGAAAGCTGAGGCAGGTAAGAAAGTACATGGCTTCATTGAACATCTATGCGCTAAAACAACATCCACACCGTGCCCGCAAGCAAAAGGCCCAACACCACTGCCGTGAGCACCGCCGCGCCGGCCTTGTCCTTCGTGGACACGGTGATCTCGTTCACGTTGGTGCTCGTCAGCGAGCTGTTACCCGCGGACGTGTCGCTGTCCACATAAGTGCCTCCCGTCGAAGGCGTCAACGGCACGTGGTTGGAGGTGATAAGCGCCATCACGTTTTCTAATGCGGACATCTGCTCGCCGAGACCGTACACGCCGTCCCAACCGGTCACAGACCAGTTTTCGCCGCAAGTGATCCCGTCATCACCGCCTGAACACGACTGTGCAGCAGCCTTTGCGCTCGGCGTGATCCAGTTGGTGTAGATCTGGTCGTACGAGTCCGGGTACAAGGCCGCCGTCAACGAAAGCGAGCGAGCGAAAAGCGAGCGGAACGACCGCTGGTCGTTGTTGCAATTGCCCGAAGGGGCGCACGTCATCTCGGTCATGATGGAGTTGTTGAAGAAGAACGACGACACGTCCAAAATCTCGTCCGTGGCGGTCTTCCACTTTTCGTCGCCCGTGGCGTTGTACAAGTACGCACACCCGGACAAGAAGATGCCGTACGTGTACGACCACTTGTGCATGGTCAAGTCCGTACAGTTGTCCGTGTCGGTTGCACCGTCGTAGATGATGAGCGAGCCGCTGGACTCGACAAAGAAGCCCACGTTCCACATCCACTCGTACACCTTCTCGGCGGCCTCGAGGTAGGTGTCTTCCTCCGTGTAGCGGTACAAGCGTGCAGCAATGTGGAAAAGCGCGCCGTTGGCAATGGCGTTCTTGTAGTTGTAGCCCGAGTTCCACGTGAAGATCTGCCAGCGCAAGCCGCCGCCGCACAGCGAGTCGTCCCACCGGTTGTTCATGGTGTTGAAGATGGACTGGATCATATAGAGCCAGCTGTGGGCGTCCGGGTTGGTGAAGTTGCGCTCCACGGCCTGCATGATCGCCATGCCCCAAACACCCTGGTCATCGTTACCTTCGGTCATACTCTGGTTCAGCGGCATGTAGTCGTAGTCCGTGCCCCTCTGTGCGTACATGGCGTCGTAAAGAATGTCGTGGAACGTACCGTTGTCACTGTTGCAGTATGCCCAGTAGTCGACCCACCCGCCGAACATCTCGCCGGCGTTCCACCAGTAGTAGGGCGACACAACCATGCCAACTGTGCCGCCGGCGGTGAGGCCCTCGTAGTAGTTCATCTGACCCCGCACGATCCACCCTGCGGCTTCGCAGATGGAGTCTTCATCTGTAACGTCGAGCGAGAGCCCGAGTACGGTGGCCGTACATACTAGAAGCTGCACGAGAAGGAGCTTCATGATGAGTAGTAGGTGTATAAAAATAGTGGATCAGTCGCGACCAGTATGTAGGAACGGCCGAAGGCTGCGGAGGAACGGGCCCAAATTGGCGATGTAAATTCAAGATTTGGGATTGAGGGTAGTAGAGAGAAAGCTGGTAAGTAGCTCTGGTGTGAGAGAGAAGCTGTTTGAGGGTGTTGGCGTGAGGTGGTCGTGGTCGGTGTCGGAGTCGGAGATGGGGTGTCTGCAGGAACAAGGCTGTGAGGCCGGTTGTGATGAATGCAGCCAAGGAGCACAGCCGCGAGTTGCAATAGTGGAGCGCAAAAAGGGACAAAAGTGTTATGGCTGTAGCCGCAAGAGTGCTGTTCTCATGTTGAGGAGTGTAGAGCGGAGATCGAGATGGACTGGGCAGAAATTGTACAGCGCTGGAGAGGCCATGAAAGGTAGAGGAGAGGGCAAGGTAGAGGCATGATAAGGGCCAGAGTGTCTTATTCAGCAATCAGCGATTGCTTCAATGTCTAGGCACACAGCCTTTGCGTTTCCTCGATGCAGAAATCGACGAAGTGTGAATTGCGGTGATGTAATGTAATGTTGTTGCAATCCATGAACAAACTAGCTCGGTAAAGCTTCTTAATAGTGTTGACCTTCAGACGGCTCAGTGCGTTCGTCGGTCATTGGACACAAATCACAGAGTGGGTGTGTGAGTGGTGAGTGGTGAGTGGTGGTCACTCAAAGAGCCGAAGAACCTCTCGAAGCCCGCTCACGCACACGCGGTTGTTGGCGATCATCACCAAATCGTCTCCGTCAAGCGAGTCTGCGCCCTGGCCCTCGAAGCAATCGTTGGAGATTTCCTTTTTCTTCTGGGTCCGTAAGAACACACTCTTCCGCTTGCGGTCCAAGAGAATGCCGTTCCATCCAGCCTTGACGGCCCCAACAAAGTCCTTCTCGTAATGGTCACCGACGTGCCACACGTTTTCCAAGTACTTACTCATCGAACTAGGCTGGTCCTGCTGGTAGTAGCGGTTGAACACGCTCGTGTAGAACGCTCTCTCGGGCTTGGAATGCCCAATGTCATACGATAAGTGGACGCGGTCTCCAAAGTAGTGCGCTATGCCGAGGCTCTTCAAAATGGCCAAAGCACGGTGGTCCGAATTCGTCGAGGCAATGATGCGGACGTTTTTGCGCTTCAACTCGTCGAGCACCGGCACAACGTCGTCGTAGAGCGTGTAAGCATCACTGCTCTTGAAATGATCCAAAAGACGAACACACAACTCGGTTGACCTCTTGTCGGTGCTGTAATGCGGCAATCCATATAGCTTCACGATGAGCTCCAGCCACCAGTCATCGGACGAGCGGATCTCTTTGTTGTATTTGCCGTAGTTGGGAAATCGCTTCTCCATGTCAGAGAAGACTAGGGGGAACTCCTTCAAAATGCTCTCTTCCAGCTTCGGAAGGCCGAATTCTCCATGAGAAATCTGGTAGTACTGAGTAGCAACCGGCGCTTTCGGCGTGTAGAGTGTGTTCCAAAGGTCAAACGAAACGAAGTTCGGTTTGCCGAATTTGCTGTCTGCCTGAGACTTTGCAATCCTGTCGGGCCGCAACGGATCCGAAATAAGGGGCGGCGACCGGCTTAGGGCCCGAGCTGTCTGTCGGGTTCGATGCATTTTGTGAGTCACAAGTAGTGGAAACTGATAAGATATAATCGCGCGCAACCATTTCGCAACCACGCCGGATTCGCAAACGCTACTACATTGATCTACCTATAAAATCAACTCCTTGATCCTATTGCCTACATTATCTACATTGATCACTTGTCATGTCTATAAATATGCAATTATGCGAGTAGAACCTCCCATCCCCACTCTCTCATCACGGAGCTCCAGTGAAGGCTGCTTGTGATGCCCTTTTGCTCGTCGGCATTGTCGCTTTTGATCGACGCCATGAGCCCACTGATATGCACGGAAATGTTTCTAGGATCCTCAAGATCCACGTTGCTCGCGAATGTGTTCTCATCCAACTCTCTTTTGACCTTTCTTGCGTGGTCGTCTTTTCTTCTCCACACCTCCTTCACAACCTCGAATGCTCTGTCAATGTTGCCGATCCAAATGCGGCTGGACAATAGAGCCCACCGCTGCTCACACCAATCGCGCTCTTCGCCAGGCTCAGCCTCGCACGAGCTCACGAGAAGAGGAAATATGTGGATAATGTGCACATTGGAAGTGGTGGGGATGGACGCCAACAACACAAAGATCTTCTCGGCCAACTGATGCGACGGAAGCAGCGGCACTTCGGGGACAGCCTGGTGCAAGTAAAGGAGCGCAGCGTAGCGGTATGCTTCGGCGGTGGATACACACGAGTACATGTCCCAGGTGGAATCATCAAGCTGACTGTTACCCATCTTAGCGACGTTGGTGGAAATATTTGGCTTCCAGTCGACCAACTGCTGCTTTAGCTCCGACGCCAACGAGATGTTGATCAAGCTGTTCCGCGTGGACTTTTTGTCCTTTTCTCTGGCCTTCCACACCTTGGAAATCAAGCTTGCTACGCGCCCCATAATCAGAAACAACGACTGCGCACACCCAAGTAGGGGATCAACGTAGTCGTTGTTGTTGAGCATGGTGTCCAAGTTTTCAAAGAAGTTGAATCCTTGGCCACTGGGCACAGACAGGTCGTCCGAGTGGATCAGCGAGTCGCTTTTGTCAGAGGCCATGCTTTCGACGCTCCGCTTTTCTTGCGTAGTCTGTAATATTTTTGTGATCGTTGCGACCAAATCCACGCCTTTTTCGTCTTGGCCGGAGTAAGATGTCATCTGGGACATGACCTCAAAGTATATCCATTGGTTGAAGAGAAGCTGCAAGTTCTTGGGGATGTAAAACTCTGTTGGAGCCAGCTGGCGTTGTCCATCGGCCAGTGCTCCGATCTCCTCAATCTTCTTCCATTCATCGTTCCCCACGAGGACTAACTTCTTTCGCAAATTGAAGTCGACACTCTTCTTTTTCGATGATGCAACGTATTGTCTTATTAGCGTGAGCACTTTTTGGATCATACTTTTCGCACCCTTCAAGTGAGCAATTCCACTCGAGGTATGAGTGTCCCAAGATTCACTCACAGCCAAATTCAAGCACGTCGCTAATGCAATATCAGCAGGAAGGTGATTCTCACAAGACACATTTTTCTCCATTTTCGACAATCCGCTCGCCAATTCGAGAATGCACTTCTTCATGTAAAAGTACCCTTTCGAGCGTAAACCAGCGCTCTTTTCACTCAACTTTGCATTGCCTGCAAGATGAAATAACGTCATCGAGGCAATAGAATTGAACAAGTATGAGTACTCCGTGGCCAAAGGCAAAAATATGTTCCGCCATGGATTTTCCAAGATACCCGCTTTGATGGACATAATGCCACAGGTGTAAGTCGAGTACAAGAATAGAATCTGTTCATATTCGGCAGTCCGCATCAAACTCAGTGTGGAAATATCGGAAATAATCGAGGGTGACGGCGGCTCATACTTAATGAGCTGGTCGCCAACTTCAAATAGTAACGACGGTGCACCATCTTGCGGGACCAATGCACTGGAATGAATAGAACGACCGATCGGTAAATCCCTCGGACTGCGAGGTTCGAAAGATTGACCAGAAACAGTCAAATCCAAAGGACTCAAAGGAACTTCTCCCAATCCTCCTAGCCTGATAAAGTTGGGGTCCATCACATCTCTATTATTCTCGTCGTTAGTGAATACATAGTTGATGAGAGCAGTTAATGAGGGTGTCAAATTGAGGTCCGACATGGAATCTTTTCCATTTGGAGTAGGAATCTCGCTAGCGGTGGGCATGGGACCATTAAAGGTCCACTCCTTTGGCGTCGCCACAGAGGTAAGTTTCGGGGTCTTTTCGAAATTGAAATAGGAGTGATTCTGCGCCAACGAGTCTGCGGGAAGTGCTCCAGGCGATCTGCTTTTGATTTCGTCCACTGCAGCTTCTGCAAGAGATTCTAGCGCGGATGACTTGCGATATTGTTCGCGGAGGGCGTTTATGTCACCGGAAACGGTATGACTGGAGGTGCTGCTTGATCTTTGAAGTGTAGTAGACCGGCGCGAGCTCACAATCTCATTGCTGCTGAAACTGCGGCGCATCTTTTTTGAGGAGTGTTCATCCAACAAAGGCCGATGTATGTATGTTTCTGGGTTGATACCCTTCGAAAGCAACTCGTTCTCCATCTTTATGTCTTTGGTTGACTTCCCCACAACTGATAGAGATGCGAGTTCCAAATGATCCTCAAGCAGGAGGGGCTTATCATCGAGCTCCCGCTTTACCTTCGGGTTCAGCAGGATCAGCGGCTGACGCATGTGCTGTCGCAGAGACAGGTGGATCAGAACATGGCCATCGGAAGATTTAGGAGTAGCTGGCTCTATTAGGGAGCTAGTGGAGGTTCCCATCGGAGTAGATGGTTCTTTGCCGTCGTTGAACGACCTCCACTTGAAGCGAGTAGCGTAACCCCCGCATTCGATCTTCTTCTTCAAGCAGTTTGTGCAATAAGGCTTCAGCTCGTCGCATTTCAAGCGTTTGAGCTTGCAGGTGATGCAGCCATTGCGAGACTTTGACTTTTTCGTCGGCTGCGACCGTGGCAGGTCAGATGACGCCATCACCACACCAAATTCTGTGGAATCTTTGCCAGAGTTGAGCATTTTTTATCATTTGGGTACACATACTCAGGTGAGATAAGATAAGCCTGGCGCAGGACGCGCCTGCCGAAATAGGCAAATGTTTCCCGCGAGCATTGCTTCGGCCTGCATCAACGCACATCACAACCTTTGTCTGGAGTGATTTGCATCCGAGAGAACGCTAGCCACGGAATTTGGGCCTAAGCCATGATCTCGTAGTTAGACATGCCCATTTTGAAACGGTAACGCGCCCCAGCCTTCTGGCCCGATTTGGACTCGCCTTTGCTCTGCGTCATGTAACGCACCCACGGAAAGCAAGTGTACTTCATTTGCTCTTCATCAACACGCAAATACGTGACGCGGAGTCCCGAGTAGGCAAGCATGGGCACCTCGAAGTCTATGGACACTTCGTTTCGCGACACCAAACTGTTGGAGTGGGTTTCAACCTCCAGCTGAACCTGGGTGAACAGTGAAGATGTGGCACCCGCAACTTTGTAGTAGCGGTCGAGCTCAGAGGTTGACTCTTCCGCAGCTTCGTCGGGCGTCGTGGGAAGGTGCTCATTTTTGTGGTACAAGACGCTTTTAAACAAGTCTGAGGTGATGTGTGAGCTCGCGGCCAAGCTGACCTCGGCCATCATACGCACCGCCTTCTTCGAGCCGGGAAGGTCTGGAATCGCCCAGAGAAGCTCGGACGTGTCGACTTTGTAGCGCACGTCGCCCAACTCGCACCGGAACCGAAAGCTGTCTTCACCCGCATTGGCCAAGGGAAACACCTTGGGATGCACAGGCAATTTCACAACCACCTTGTGGCAGTGGAGGTTCTTCTTGAGCCCTGTTGTCAACGTGCACATGATGTGGAGCTTCTTTTCTGAGAGCAACACGCGGTAGGTGGGTGCGATCATGAGGAGCGGCTTCTTGTCCTTGCGGCGCTGCTGCTCGACCCGGTACGACAAGAGCTGGAACTCGTCGTCGGGCGGCGTGAAGAATATGAGATTTTCCTTGTACACCCGCGAGAGCTCGATGCACTGGTGGAACTGGACGTTCGTGATGGGCACCTTGTAGCGCTTTTTCTGGGCGGGTTCCAAGAGCCCCTCCGCCGCATCGTCCTCGGGCTGTAGCTCTGCTGCGTCTTGAACGGTCTCCGGCTGGGGAAGCTGGTTTCCCGCGTCTTGCAGCATGTCCTCCTCCTCCTCCTCGTACCCGTCATATTCCACCTGCGAAATGTATTTCTCGTTGAGCCCCAACTTGCACTGCGGCATGCCCGAGAGGTACGAGCGCACCTGGCACACGCCGTACACGCGGTTCATCTTGACCTCTTGGCCCTCGAGGTCGTACAAGAAGTCACTCGACTCGATTATGTCGATGTAAATCTCGTTCTTGGGGTAGTAGATGCCCTTGGGCCGCCAGCTGATGGCCAGTGCCTGTGTGCGCACAATGGAGCTGTTGATGAAGGACTCGTCCACGCTCGCGTGCACCGCGTTATTGTGCGTGGACCGGATAGAGATGTCCGGCAGCTTTCTCTTGGCCGCCGAGCTCGGCTCCTCCGAGTCCGAGTCGGACTGGTCGGTGAGCCGCGCGTGGTTCACCTCCATCTTGATGTACTCCTTGAGGATGTTGAAGTCGGTCACCTGGACCATGCCGAAGTCCACGCATTCGTCGAGCAACTCGTACACCAACGTCTGGTTGTCGAGGACAAAGTCGCGGTCCAACACAGCAGTCTCCACCTTCTGCTGGTCGCAGTAGTGCGTCAAAATCTGGTGCATCTGGTGCAAGAGCGACACCGTCAGCATGGCGTTGAGGTTGGTGCGCGTCACGGCCACCATCACGAGGTCGTTGCTGCCCCATACATGGATGTAGTTGATGCCGTCGAGGCAGAGAAACGGCGTTCGTTGGTGCTCGCCCAACAGCGAGTAGTACCGCCGGAACCGCTCCACCATCACGTGGGCGTCCGGAACGTCGTTGTGGTAGTTGCGGTAAAGAAGAAGCTCACATCGCAGATACGCGGTGTCGGTGTCTGGCCAGTGGAGGATGTAGAGAGCAGAGACCATGTCCCGTGATCGGCTTGGGATTTCGAGTCAGTGCAACGGATTTCGGGTCAGGCAAACGCAGTCGAGGATTGAGAGTCGAGTCTGGGCGTAGTAGGAATGTCAATTGATGGAACGTGACCGTGCGCCCATGCGTGAACGAGTGTGGGGTCTTGGGCTGAGAAGGTTTTCGATGCAGATCGCGAGATCCATGTGCGTGCACTAGTCGCGATACATCTTGGTGCCGGAGTCCGAAACCTTAGAATATCTCTGCCTTCCGATACTTACGGAAAATCTTGTGGTGACTGATTCCGATACTTACGGAAATCTTCTGGTGACTGATTCCTCGGGCATTCTTCGTTCCATTCTGTTATTTCACATTCAAGTACGTCCATTCATTCTTCATGTCCGCTCTAGCCAAAAGAGCTCTACCCCTACCGGTAGGCGAGTTGAGCCAGCATGTTCAAACCATCAACAGGATGTCTCCTGTGGCGAGCTGGTCCTATAAGGTGTCCGACAAGGGCGAGTCCGAGCTTCTGGCCGCGTACAAGTTCAAGACTTTTGCCAAGACGTGGCAGTTCCTCAACGGCGTGGCCTTCCAGGCCCACCGAGCCAAACACCACCCTACTATCACCACTACATACAACCGAGTTGACCTCCGCTTGACGACGCACGACGCGGGAAACAAGGTGACGGAAAATGACGTCAAGCTTGCAACTTCCATCCACGAGATTTTCGGCAAGTTAAGTAGCAAGACACCGGTCGAGGCAGACATCACGACGTTTACTGACGTGGGCTCCACGTTGAAGGAGGCGTCCAAGATCATCGACGACTTGACGAAACGGCAATAGATGTCTGCATAATGTATCATACACTGTAAGACTAATGGATGTAATATACACTGTAAGCTATAGATACACTGCAGACCTACAAGATCTCCTCGATGCTTCTGGACGCCACGCAGAAGGCGTCCGCGATGCGCACGGCCTCGTATGTGCCCTCCAAGCTTACAAGGATGGAGTACTCATAGTCCCAGATGTCTTTGATGGTCTTGGTCTCCACCACCCTCCTGTGTGTTTTAGCTTTGGACTTGTTGCGCTTAGAGCGCCCCTCCTCGCCGCCCAACGTACGGACGTACGTGACTTCGAACGGGGCAACTCCTGTGAATGTAAACGTCACCTCCGTCTGGTCCCCCTCATGCAAATTTTTGATGATGCTGTCGCCTTGGCTGATCTCCACCGAGGGGAGGTCATGCACCTGCAACTTCAATGCGTTGTACGCGGACTCGTCCTTGGTGAAGTTCACAAGGCACAGGCTCGCGGACGAGTCCTGCAACGCACCAATGGCTAGTTCGCCGGGCTTTGATGCCAACCGCACAAACTCGTGCCCCAGCTCCGCTTTTCGGTTTTGGCCGTTGAAGCTGTAGAAGACAACAAACGGCGAGATGCCCGACATATTGTATGCGATGTGGTCTCCAACGCAGTAATGACCCTGCGGAAGCTGTTTCCGAATCGAGGGCACCCTGGTTATCGACACTGTGACGCGATTGTCGTCTCTCAACTTCTGCCGTCTGCAATTGTAGCCGTCCAGCAACTCCTCGAACTCGATGACGTGTTCGCCAACCGAGAAGAACTTGCTGAGTTGCAATTGCTCCGAAATCTCGGCAATTGTGATCTTCGGCTCATTGATATCTGTGATTTCAAACTCCTCAGACTTGCCGCCATCAATGTGTCTGGCTTTGCCTTTGACGCTGAATGGGTACTGCCCCTCAAATGTCACCGGAAGCTGTAGCGTGAGTTCCTCACTCACCTGAGACTCACACATTTGAATATACGGCTTTACGACACGGAGGCTTGGTCTACCTCGTACTTCATAGGAAATGACAGGAGCTGCAAGTTGACTTGCAACTTTGCCTTTCGTATAAAGCGCATCGTAAATAGCCACAAAACTGTGCTCGTACCTGCCCTTTTGGGAAGAGGGCAAGGGCAAAGTGAATTCGTGGTTGTCAATTGTGAGCTGGGAAGATTCCACTTTACCGGAAGGATACTTGATGTTGTGACGAATAATGAATGGCTTCTGGCCCTGCAAAGTCACTTTCAAGTCTTGAGTTGTGTCTTGGCAAACTGCCTTGAGGTTAATGTGTCTGTCAGACGGCTGTCCGACAACCTGGCTTGGGTCCGGAATAACGGTCAAATTTGGCCGTGGGTAGTATTGAACTGTCACAGTTAGATCTTTGTTCTCGATCTCGCCGGAGCATCCCTTGTTTACAAATGATTCCAACTGGTACACGCCTTCTTCTTTGATTCTCAACTCGGATGCGCCAGAAAGGACAACCTTGCGAACATCATTTGAGTTGCGTACATCTGTCTTGGAGTAGGTGATTTTGTCCTCCGACGTAAAGCCCACGGAAGAGATCAATTTTATTGGAACCTTCACAGCATTTCCCTCGACAATTGTGAAGACCTCAGATTTCGTGAAACCAATGCGAGGGATCTCGGATCTCGCATGTATTGTAACTGCCTTTGAAGGTGAATCTGCAGGGCATCCAAGGTGGTCTGTAACACTGTTGAACACAATCTCGTAATTACCACCTTTGTCAAAAGTAGGGCTTTTGATAACGTAGGAGTTGTCGAAAAGATCCTTGACCTTTTCTGACTTGATTGCTTTGCCCGTTCTTGTGTTAACAATGGAGTACTTAAAAGAGAAGGGGAAGTTTCCTTCAAAATTGACGGGTACTTCAACCACGCCACCTTTGCAAATTTCAATGTCCCTGGGGACGTTATTGATCGAGAATTGGGATCTTTTGTGGAAGTAGGTCGAGAATGTATTGCCCTCGGTCGGAATTCCAATAGCCTGCTTATTGTAATTCACGTCCTTTATGCCTTTGAAAGTCAACACATAGTTGCCTTCTTGTCTGGGTTTGTACTGGAAGCTAAATTCATGGGAAGACGCCCGCTTCAGATGTTGCTTTAATCCGCGTTCACTCAAGATTGGCTTAAGGAGGCCCGAGACATTCTTGAATACCTCATATTGTATTTCAAAGGGAGCTTTCCCTCTAAAATTTAAGTCGAATTCAAAACCCACTAATCCCACACACTTGTCAGTAATCGGTGTTCCTGTGATCTCAACAGATGGCGGTTCGGGCAGCTTGACAGCAACTGCCCCGCCAACGATATTGCAGGGACAGGAATTGTCTTGCCCACTTATTATTCGATATATTCCTGGTTTCGTCACTTCGAGCCCTTTTCGGAGATCGTCTGCACTCAGAAATGTGTAATTTGTAACAACAGGCGAACCACTTTCGGGTTGAAAACCGACAGACAACGTGACTGGAAACGCCAATTTATCCCGAATGTCGAACATGAGTCGTTTCAGCAGGTTAACTAGGAGTGGTGACTCTGGGTCACGATCAACCAATGCAATGCTGCCTGACTGTTTCAATTCAACGGTGAACTTGACGTCCCTGTCCTGGGAGGCGGGGTTGTAAAGTCTTTTGTTTCCCAACTTGTCAAAAACGGCCAGAACGCCGAATGTGTACTTTCCGGGGCGATTGGTATTGATCAAGTTCGAGTTGCGTAGCAATTCTCGCTCCAAAACATTCCTCGAGATTGTTTTGCTCTGCAACCACAGTAATCCTGTGCCGAGATCTGGTTCAGTTATTGTAGTATTGAAAGAGTTCAATTTCCGCCCGTTGTGGTAAAAAGCCAATTCCACAGTGACGGGGTAGACGCCGAAGGATGATATCAAGGGCAAATTCCAATCGATGTCGCTGGTGCTACCAGTGAGACACTTATAAGTGGTGTAAGAGTCTTCAACTCCAGGGTAGACAAACTTGGCAGATGGACAGTGACCAACAGTGAAGTCGCTTCTGACGGGGCGGATTACCATCCCGTCAACGTCAGACACCCGGTGGATCTTGTAGCGGCCCGGCTTGGTGACGTCTATCTCGACGTAAAAAACTCTGTCATCTGACGCGTAATTAGGGTGTTTGGCAAGATGCGAGTAATCTCTCTTCTGGAATCTGTGAATGTCATTCTGGGTGTAATTTAGGATCGACACGCTGTTGTCTGGAGACATGTGTTGTATCTGCATGTATCCGACATCGTTTGTGGTGTTGAATTCAATGGGAACGTGTATTACGGGGGAGAACATCGACAGTGCTGACGCCAAGTCTGCCTCCAAGCAAAGATCACCGTAAGCGAACGGATTGAAATGCACGGAGGAAGCAGGCAAATACTGGACGGTGTACTTACCTTTGAAGTGAGCATTGATGTCGATCACACTGGACGACGTAGCTGAGTCGCCCACAATGGTCAATTCCTTCTGCTTGAACACAGAGTTCCACACGGGCAAAACCAAACTGGAGAGCAAGGGCAACGCGCTGTTGCTTGCTAAAAGAAGTGTGAACGCATTGACCACGCACGTGAGCAAGATGGTAACGAGGGGCAGAAACGTGAGAAGCGGGATGTTGAGCACAGGTAGTAGCCAAAGAAACAACCCGTCAAAGATCACGTATTTCATCACGAATGTGAAGTTGTTCAATGAGGTGAAGCTGCCGAGCGAACTATCGACATTGGCAGTCAGTAAGGCATAGGCATCAGCCTTGACCAAGAGCACGTCGTAGACTTTCCAGCACTGAATTAAGACAAACATAGACACGATGAAAAGCCGCTGCGATGCCTGATCGACAATGTGTTCTGGAACAAGCGGACCTTCATCCTCTTCCGGATGCGGCTCTTTTGTGCCGCGGGACGGCTCTCGACTGTCCATGGTGTAAGGGCCCTATATGGGTTGGCGATGGTCTGCGATCTGATGTAAACAGAAAAATTGTAGTGCGGTTGCGAAATCAACTACAGCAATACAACAAGGCAATACAAGAAACTAATACAATTTGGGACGTACAGACTCACATTCTGGTTGTACGGATGGCCGGAGAGATCGTAATTGATGTCAGTCAAATGTAGAATTTCGGACTCTCTGCGAGAGCTCACTACTACGCTGGCTAAGTTGCCAATGAACCGCGCGACACTACTGTCAGCTTCTGTCAGGTTTGTATTGTCGTAATGCAATGCTAAAAACGCTACTCTTCTATTATCCACAGCCCGAACTTCTTCTCCTGGATGACCTTCGCTACCGGCAAGTCCCAACCTAAGCCGCCATCACTGAGTGCTGCACCATACCGAGGAACAACATAACATTCCCTCTTGGTGGCAGATATATTCTTGGGAGCGTATTGGCCTGTCAATGGCTTCGAGTAGGTGATGAGAAGCGACGACTTAGCGACGTTGGCCAACTGCT
The DNA here is from genome assembly GCA_030573355.1 of Helenozyma rhizophorensis. Lineage (NCBI taxonomy): Eukaryota > Fungi > Ascomycota > Pichiomycetes > Serinales > Metschnikowiaceae > Helenozyma > Helenozyma rhizophorensis. Next base: position 102,856 of record JAJMDD010000014.1, read on the forward strand.
TTCCTGTGAGGTCAACGAGCGGCCTCATGCGCAATTTGCCGGCCCTGCCCTCTTTTTGGTTGCTGCCCTTATTCAAAGACTGATAGACCAAGTATTGAGGAGGTGTAGCTCCGGAGCTCGCAAGAATAGAGCCAGGGTGTATGTACAAGTATGGGTCCATACCGTCCCCGAACAGGGTGACAGGGTAGACCGTGGAATATGGGATGCTGATGATGCTGGTGTTTTTGGAAAGTTTGATCTCGGAGTCAATGCTGTCACTCCGGATGGCAACCTGGTCGATAAAGCCGGCAGCAACAATCTGGCGCATTGCAGCTAGCTGCTGCTTCGTTGGCACGCCCAACTTTTGCTTCTTCTCAACCTTTTCAGCGATGGTGTCCCGTGTTGTATTGCTTGCAACAATGTGGGCAATCTGCTTCCTCAACTTCAGAATCTCGTCCATCAACTTTGCTCTGAGAAAGTGCTCCTTGAAAAACACATCTCTCTTATGAATTGGAATGTGATCAACAGCGCAAACTGCTGAAAGAAGCTGAAAAACATCCGAGTTCGCATCAAGCCGCGAGAATAATGCTCTGGACTTGAAATACTTGGCTCTTGTGTTGCGCTTTTGGAGCAAAGCGTGCTCATCCACCTCTTCTTCTTCCTCCTCTTCCTCGTCGCTATCCTCACTTCTTTGAATTTGCTTCTTCGGTTGATCGGCAATGCCAACCTCATGCTCATTTAAGAATGGATCACCCACAGATAAGGCAGACACAATGGCAATGACATAGGGCAAACAGTCTAGCTGATTTCCAATGATCAAAATCTTAGCGAAGCGTGGACTCAATGGAAAGTGCGACATAGTTCTGCCCAATGCGGTCACTTGCTTCTTGCTCTTATCCAAAGCGCCCAAAGTCATCAAAAGACGTTCCGCTTGTGCTAACGAGCTCCGATTAGGAGGAGTAGGGAACGGGAAATTCACGATTTGATCGATACCCATGCTCTTCATGGTGAGCACTGTGCTCTCGACAGGCATTCTCAAAATCTCCGGAACACTGAACTGGTTGAAGTACTCTTCGTAAATGGCAGAGGAGTAGAGTCTGTAACAGTGACCAGGTCCGGTTCTTCCTGCTCTTCCTGCTCTTTGGCCCGCAGAGGCTTTGGAGATCCAATCAACTTCGAAGGACTGGACCCGTGTCTCCTCGTTATACTTCCGTTCCTTGGAACGACCACAATCAACAACGTACCTGATACCAGGAATTGTCAAAGATGTCTCGGCAACATTCGTAGCGACTATGCACATTCTGCTCCCTGCTGGAGCTTCCTCGAACACTTTCATTTGTTGCTTAGTGGGAAGCATGGAATAAAGGGGCAAGACATAAAGCGGATCATTTTCCGATTGATGGTCTTCGAGTGTTTCTTCAAAACCCTCCTCTTCATCGTCCGATTCATCGCTGGTCTCTGCCTCTTCTTCTTCTTCTTTCCTTTCGCGCAAAGCGATATCCAAATCCACGTCTTCGGCCTCCATATCCACGTTGTTACTAATACGATATTTCGTATTCTCTTCATCTTCGTATTGAGGTCTCGTGGTTTTGAACGGAAATTCTTTGCGAAGCTTTTTGACAAGGGTCGTGATCTCATTTTGGCCGGTCAAGAAAATCAATATCCCACCAGGAGGCAATCTTCTGTGAATCTTGCAAGTTTTCTTGAATGCCTCCTCCATGTAGTCAAACTTTGTCTTCTTCTCGAAATGAACAGAAACTGGGAACTGTCTTGCATCAACTTGCAAAACTGGCGGAGGAGTCTCGAAAAGTTGGGTGTTTTCCGAGAAATCGGACACTCTCAAGGTGGCGGACATGATGATCAACTTCAATGGTTTATTCTTCTCTCTTCTCAAACGAACCACCCGGCTCAACATACCAATAAGGATGTCCGTGTTGATATTTCTTTCGTGGGCCTCGTCAATTATGAGCAGCGAGTATTTTGTCAAAAGAAAATCATTCATCATCTCTCGAAGCAAAACACCATCCGTCATGAACTTGAGGGCTGTGCCGTTCTCCTCGCCTTCATTCTTCACAGTGGCATCAAAACGAATTTGATAGCCCACCCTCTTGCCATGGACTTCTCCGAGCTCGGATGCCACTCTGTTCGACATGGAAACTGCTGCAACTCTTCTGGGTTGTGTGACACCTATCATTCCTGGATAAAGTTCCGATTTGGGATTACCAAATCCCGCTTCATACAAAAACTGGGGCACCTGAGTGGTCTTACCCGAACCAGTTTCACCGCAAAGAACTATGCAATCGTGGTGATGAATGGCTTCCATGATTCTATGTTCTTCACTGAAGACGGGAAGCTGCATTCTTTGCTGTTGAATTTCAATTGGGCGAGTGACGCTGATGTAGAATGCGTCTCTTTTCAAATTAGGGTTAATGGGAACAGCATTCTCATCTTCTGAAAATGCCTCATCGTGGTGAACACCATCAGCGTATTTGTCGATTGTGTCTTGCTTAAGATCCGGGAGTACCATCTCCTCGCGTCCTTCGAGCTTTCTGACCTGCTGTTCAGCCCATTCTTTGAAGGACTCAGCAACTTTCGAATGCTTGGGCTTGCCTTGCAAAAGGCGCGGTAATTCACTGTCGTCTTCTTCTTCTTCTTCGCTGCTCTCTTCTTCGCTCTCTTCATTTTCGTCACTGTCATTATCGTCACTGTCGTTCTCGTTAGCCTCGGAGCCTTCGTGGGCAACTCCATCCTCGTTTTCGTCCGCAGAGTCATCGCTTTCATCTTCGCTCTCATGAGGACTAAGAGTATCTTCGCTCTCTGAGACGTCGTCCTTGTCGCTAGCCATTTCGCTCAGATTCGCAGCCTCCAGCTCATCATCTTTCTCGTCATCGGACAGGAGAAAATCATTGTCATCTTCAATCTTTGCACGCTTCTTTTCTTCTCTTTCAACCTTGAGTCTCCAAGTGTATTTTTTCTTGGAAGTGCCCTTCTCGATCTTGGGGAGGTTCGAAAACCCAAACCCGAAACCTGCCCCTCCATTGCTTTGGGGCCTAAAGTCCACGAACGACGACTTCATTTCCGTCGAGGGGAAGTCTTCGGCATCAGAATGCTTCTCTTCGTCCCATTCTTTAACTTCTCTTTCTTCGTACAAGATGTCCCGTGTTCTTTCGTCTCCGCGACCTTGTCTCTCGAGGTCTAACGCCTCCATCATCTCTTCTTTTCGCGTCTGCTTGCCCGATCCTAGTAGTTTCAGAGGGGCCAAAATGCTGGTGTCGAATTTGGTATCAGCGAGCTTTTCCAACAAGAGTTTCTTCTCTTCACGCTTGAGCTGGTGCTCGATGTACTTGTCGAGTCTTTTCTTCTTCGCCCGAGACATCTTGTTTTCCTTCTCGTTCTCCGAATAGAGCGATTCCACCAACTTCCTTTTGCGTTCCTCCCGCTCTTGTGTAGACATGGGCTTCAAGATCTCTGCATTCGAATCCTGTGGCTCATCGTTCTTATCTTCCGGCTCGGCATTTTCGCTCTCGAGATGCCTTGTGAACTGCTTCTGACGGGCTTTTTTGAGGGTTGCCTGCTTAGCAAGCATACCCGAGCGGGCTTTCTCATTGAACCTCTTCCTGTATTTGCCCATCGTGTGTAGTAGAAGGTGTTTTGAAGATTTTCGTGAGATGCGCTGAGATGCGCTTACATACAGTGAGATGAGATGGGGTAGTTGGAATGGGAGAACGCTTTTTCAAAACCCGGCCATTCGTTCAAGATCGAGCAGTAAGCCCACTTAGAAAGGAAGAAAATTTCTACATACAACCTTTATGAAGAATTATAACTGTGGTGAAAGATGAAATAACTGTGTCTAGATGAATCCATTGTAATGCTGATTACAATGCCGCGGGGGGAACTTCGGCACTTAAGGCTACTAGGGTACCGAATGCAAAAACAGGCAGACTTATGTATTCCGCTGCTTAGTTCCCATCGTTTAAAATAACAATAACCGGCGAGCAATAACGCAACCTTTGTATGCGCCGGTACTCCACACTTAGTGCTGCACCTGGCAGCATCATTCAAACCTCAACAACTACTGGGGATCAAAAAATGGGAAAAAAGGAACTACAGAAGCAACGTATGCACTCGAATTATCTCATAAGGATCTTACTAACGCCTAGTCATTTGCACGACGCTTACGCTCAATTCCACCACACTTTACACGACCGAAAATGCCAAATTAGTTCACTCAATCTCGAATCTTAATTGCTCCGAGCTTATATCGCAGGAGCTTGGACTTATAAACTCCAGCAAAACGCTCATTGGTCTGATTCCAGCGTACACGGATCTGTCTGTGACCAAAACATCTTTGCTTATGTACTTCATGAAAAAGAACTTGCAGAACTCAGATGGAGGCAACGATTTGGTCACGGTTGTGACATTGGCGCACCAGGACGTGAACAAAACGCTTATTTTGGCTGTTCTCAAGAAGATCATGGATAAGTATTTTGAGTTCCGCCGAGACCTTATCCATTCGCTCGAGGGTGCACCTGTGGCAGCAGGAGACCCTTCTTCTCCTACCCACGAGCACTTGGCGAAAGCGAAATTGGGCGAATTCAAGCTCTACATGACGCAGATCATCAAATTCGAGGAGATGCTGTACGACTCGAACCTGAGAATCTACAGCTATGGGTCAACAGACCAGTTGAATAACGACGACGGAGTCCTCACTCCGAGGTCAGATGTGATCACTCCGAATCAGCTCATTGCGGCAAACGAAGAGGTGGGTGAGGTTCGGCTGTTGATGCTCGACAACATCACCAAGCTTTTGAGCCGAGGAGACAAGATCAATTCTTTGGTGGACCAGACCGAGCGTTTGCAAGTGCTGTCGCTGGTGTTCAACAAGGGAGCTCAAACGATCAGGAGAAACATGTGGCTCAGCAACGCCAAGTTTTTCTTGTCACTAATCGCAATCGGTCTTGTGTTACTCTACATGGTCGTTGGATTTGAATGTGGATACCCTTTTTTTCAGGTGTGCTTTCGGCACTGACCTGGCGATATTGGTTTCACGAACCTGAGGTGTGTGAACTAACCTAACTTCCGAAACTTCTCATTGCGTTCAATGACAAGCTGCCGGTTTCACAAGTTTATGGTGCGTTACTCTAATAGTTGATGGGTTACTCCTAATTGGATTTCGACTCAGGTACGTGTTCATTGCATAACCGATTCTATAAAAGGCAACAATGCGAGTTTCTTTGATGCCAGTCACTAGAGCATGCTAGAGCCATACCGGCGCGACATAGTTAAAGCCAATAGTGGGTAATAAACACAGTCACGCAACATAGTCACAATGCTCAGAGATACGTAACCCGTCAAGCCCAAAGTATTTTCCCTTGCCCTCTACTGCTCGTTCTCTGCGTCGTTCTCTGCGTCGTCTGCATCGTCCGCGTCCTCGCTGGCGTTTTCTTCGTCCGGCTCGGCTCCTCCGAGCTCTTGCTCCTCCGTGCCAAGGAGTGCAATCGGATTCTTGCTTCTTGGATCCTCTTCAACCATCTCCTCGTCGTCTTCCTCGTCTTCCTTCTCGTCCCCTTCGTCTGCACTAATCGTGTGGTCATCCTCTTCAGTCTCTCCAGTCTTGACCGCGTTCAGCTCACTGGTCTTCAACTTCTTGTTGCCCTTGTCCTCTCCAGCCTCCGGCACGTCCTTTGCCTCGGCCCTTCTTTGCTTTTTCAACTCGGCTTCCTGCTCGTACGCCGCTACCTTCTGCTTGACAACGGGAAGAAACCCGCTGAGGTCGGCTCTCTCCAACGCGGCGAGAATATCCTGCGAGATCACGTTCTTTCTGTCGCCGTCCTTCGCCACCTGGCGCCCGTGGAACATCATGTGGGACACAAACACCGTGGCCGCTCTCTGTAGGGCCAAAAGTGAGTCTTTAGATAGGATCATGTTGCCCTGCTCGGCCGTTATGTTCTTCGCTAGTTTCTGGATGGTAGACTTGGGGAAGAGGATCTCGTCGATAGAGACGAGCTCCACGTCTTTGGGCACAGACGTTCCGTCTGCATGTTTTCTCCAGCCTTTTGGTGGCATAGCACGCGTTTGATGTGGAGTGTGTATGAAACCATCAAGACCTACCGAGACTTGAGCGAGCAAATGCTCAGAAAACGATTGTGCTCAGAAAAACGACTAGTGCTCGGAAACTATGAGTGCTCAGGAATCGATTAGTGCTCGAAATCGACGTGCTCATATGGAAATCGTCGACTGTTTCCTCGAAGAGCGTGCTACGTAGAGTCTCGACCAGTGGTCAGGGCAAAATACTAATAAGGTCTGCTAAGTCGTCAGTGCCACCAGTCATGCTACGTGTAAAGTAGAGGCACGCCGAGATACCGAGATCCGTCGTAAGTTGCAAGTATCGACACGTCAAGTAGGTTCGCATCGTGCGAACAACTACCTCTGCCCATGCGAAACAATACCGTTGTCCCCACAAAACGGGCAGCGGGCACGGAGTACGGGGTATTGGAGAGTCGCAACATCAACAAGGTGCTGTTCGGGCCGCATGAGTTCAATACCTGGTACGGCAACGGCGCCTACTTTCTGCACCATGGGAGCTCGACGCTTGGCATCGACCAGGCCCCCGCAAAAAGAAAGGGCTCGTCGCCGCCTCGCGACCAGTTCTGGCTCGACAAGCTTCACGTGTGCGAGTTCTGCTTCAAGTACACGGCCCAGCAGGACAAGATGATGTTGCACCGCACGGTGTGCAACTTGAACAAGGCGTTTCCTCCGCTTGGCAAGCTCGTGTACGCGGACATGCGGTCGCCGTACCTCATCAAGAAGGTCCGTGGGTACCGCCACGAGCTCTTCTGCCAGAACTTGTCGTTGTTCGGCAAGCTTTTCCTCGAGGACAAGTCCGTGTACTACAATGTAGAGGCATTTGACTTTTATGTCATCTACGGCTACGACTCGGCCACCAACGAGCCGCCCACTGACACCGTGCTCCGAAACACGTTCAAGCCGATGGGATTTTTCTCGAAGGAGGTCAACTCGTGGGAGCCGGACAACAACTTGGCGTGCGTATGCGTCTTCCCGCCATACCAGCGACTACACCTCGGCTCGCTACTAGTGGAGTTTCTGTACGAGTTGGCCAGGGTCACGCCGGGGCAGGATCGCCTGGGACCCGAGTTTCCGCTTTCTCCGTTCGGCAAGGTGACGTACATCCGCTACTGGTCCAAGAGGCTAGCGTTTGCGCTTTTGAACGACTTTGCTGCGGCCAAAGCGGTGTCGCTCACGGAACTAGCCGACCTCACGGGCTTTCGAAAAGAGGATGTGCTTTTCACTTTGGAACACATGAGCATTCTACAGTCTCGCCAGGGCGATGAGGTGGTTGTGCTTGAGCTGAACTTGCTACAGTATTGCGACGAGCATCGCATCGAGAAGTATGTGCTGGCTGGTATGCTTGACCGCAAGTATTTGTTGATATAGAGGCCATGGCCGTGTACATAGTAATCTAATTCGGCGTGGTGTCTTTGGTGTGCTCTTAGGTGTGCATCTCATTACTGTATCTAGCCTCGCAACTGGAGATCGCTATCATGGTGGAGAAGCGGAGGTTCTTCCAAGAAAAAAAACCGCGACCGGCAAAGCAGACGGAGGAGAAGGCTCAAGATGCTGAGACGCTGCTCTTTGTTGACGAGGAGGACATCTACGAGATCCCGCCATTGGTCCCAACTGTCGTGGAGACTCAAGAAGTAAGAACTCACGCGTCGGAACCAGACCAAACACGCGAGCCTGATCTCATCATGAGTTCATTTGCAGAGGATTCTGCTTCGTTGTCCCAAATCGGATATGAACTCTTCAAATCGCAGTTGGAGTCGATCATAGGAGAGGACGCGTCAACTAGAGACATCAGACACTTGTATGATAAGTACTTCAACCGTCCCAATTACATCCAACTCGCGTCCAACGAGTATTTCAATGGCATCGTGTACGAAAGTGACGAACCGGTGAAGCCAGAAACTGACCGGGAAGATATGAAACAGTTGATGGAGCGAATGCGCTCGCAGGCTCAAATCGAGTTGGAACAGAAGGAAGCAAAGTCTTGGACAAGGTACATCGGCACATTGGACGTAGAGGCGTGGGCAACACGTCCCTACCTACGATCGCTCAAGTACAAGCAGCCCTTGGAAATCAAACGCTTGATACCGAACAAGATCAAGAAGTCATCCATCGTGGCGGCAAAGTTCGGCGATTCAGCCGTCATACGTCTATATACGTGTGAGGGCTCCCGTGAGATCGGAAGGCTCCCGGAAGATATCACTCGCATGTTGTCTCCATTGATAGACTTACGCATTGCCAGCTTTGAGGCCTCGATGATGATGGATACCCCGGGGCGTTTGTCCATTGGTGACACATTTTACGTTCAGATAAGGTGCTTTCTCAATAACAACACCTTCGCGGACCACGGCCTGTTGGTGGGAAACGACCAAAACGAAAACCCTGCCAAGAAACAGAAAACGGTTAAACCTGGGTCCTTCAATTTCTCTCAAGAGTCGGAGGCCGAAGCTGCATTACGCTTGAAACAGCGTTCCATCTCCAGATTGTTTGAAAAGCTCCTGATTATTCCTCACGAGGAGAAGAATGAAGAAACTGTGCTCGTAGACGATGATGACTCCAGAAGTTCGGCCACTCCGGAAATCCAGCCCGGCGCGGAACTCAACCTAGATCAGCTCAAGGAATTCTATATGGCGAACCAGCAGTCTGATTACCTTGACAATCTACCCGACACAACACTGCCCCCTACGGAAAACTTCAAGCTTAATCTACGGCCATATCAGAAGCACGGTTTGTCATGGATGTTAGCGAGAGAGAAGGAGATGGAGCGCTTGGAGACACTTTCCACTACTGATAGCGATTCATTCTCGACACAAAAACGGGAGGCCTTGAGTAATCAGGACGACGGCATCATGAACCCGCTTTGGAGCGTTTTCAAGTGGCCCGTAGACATCGGTGCTCCCGATACTGGTGAAGGATTCTTTTACGCCAACCTTTACAATGGCGAGCTCTCTTTGGACAAACCAATCATGAAGAACGCTTTGCGAGGAGGTATATTGGCTGATGAGATGGGTCTCGGCAAAACAATCCTGACCCTAGCACTAATAATGTCCGCACCTTACGATAGTGGCACTTTGTCACTGGCCTACAAAAATTATGCATCTAAATCGACCTTGATCATCGTTCCAATGTCGCTCCTCTCCCAGTGGAAGAGCGAATTCGATAGAGCGAACGGCAATCCAAATCACAGATGCTACGTTTACTACGGTGATCTGGTACAGGGCGACCTCTCCCACGTCCTTTGCACTCGTTCGACAAACATTCCGATTGTCGTTTTGACCACGTACGGAACGGTTCAGAGTGAGTGGGCCAAAGCCAACAAATTTAGAGACGAATACGGAAGACTCCCAAAGATCGGGTTGTTCTCGGTCGAGTTTTTCCGCATTGTTCTCGATGAGGGACATACCATCAGAAATCGGTCCACAAAGACCGCTAAGTCAGTTCACGAGTTGGACCTGAAACGGAGATGGATTTTGACAGGTACGCCAGTGGTCAACAGGCTAGATGACATATTTTCTCTCGTGAAGTTCCTCAGACTTGACCCGTGGGATAATTTTTCCTACTGGAAGACATTCATAACCCTACCGTTCGAGCAGAAAAAGTTCAGTCAAACTCTAGACGTTGTCAAATCAATACTTCAGCCAATCTTTTTGCGAAGAACAAAGAGTATGAAACTGAAGGATGGCAAGCCATTGGTGGAGTTACCTGACAAGGAAGTCAAAATCGAGGAGCTAGAGTTTTCGAAGCGAGAACAGCTCTTTTACGACTTTTTCAAATCGAGAGCTTACCAGTCCTTCAAAGAGGGAATGAAGACAGGAGACTTATTGAAGAAGTATACGCAGATTCTTACTCATATTCTACGGTTAAGACAAGTGTGCTGCCATCCCAATTTGGTTGCCTCCAGCACTGAGCTTGATGATTCGTGGGAAGAGGAACTTTCAAATTTCGAAAAGCCGACAGAGAAGGAAAGGTTCCCTTCCGAGACGAAGATGAGGCAGACGATGTATTCCTTGTACAAAAAGGTGCACCTTGAGGATTCTGAGTGTTCAATTTGCACCCAAGCGCCAATATCAAGTGGAGAGTTTACAATCACCGAGTGCGGGCATCAGTACTGCTTCCACTGTCTAATGGACCACATTAATTTTCAAGCTAACAACGGATCGGACGCTCTTTGCCCCGAATGCAGACACCCAATATCGCGTTACAGGCTCTTCAAATTGAGGACCAAGGATACCAGTAAAAAAGAAGTTCGATTCCACACCCGCGAAGATGTTGATGATCCTAGTTCATCGTATCCCTTCCAACTTTATTATTATGATCCTGACAAGACCTCCACGAAAATTGAGGCCCTAATAACCCATCTTCGTGCATTGAAGGAACAAAGCCCCGGTGAGCAAGTTGTGGTATTTTCACAGTTTTCTACTTACTTGGATCTCATAGAAAGTGAGATTAAGGTTTTAGGAACAGGCGAAGAAGAGGAGTTTGTCGTTTACAAATTCGACGGCAGGTTGAATTTGGCTGAACGAGAGAAAATTTTGCAAAAGTTCAGTTCCGAGAAGAATGCGGATGGCAAACTAACAGTTCTTCTTCTCTCATTGAAAGCTGGCGGCGTGGGGCTCAATTTGACTTGCGCCAACCGTGCGTTTATGATGGACCCGTGGTGGTCGCCTAGCGTGGAGGACCAGGCGATCGACAGAGTGCACCGAATTGGCCAGGCCAACAACGTGAAAGTGGTACGCTTCATTGTGAAGAACAGCATTGAAACGAAAATGCTACGCATTCAAGACCGAAAGAGGATGATGGGAGAAGCCGTGGAGGTTGAAGAGGAGGAGAGGCGGAAGCAACGAATCGAGGAAATCAAACTTTTGTTTGACGAGTAATTGTATATAAGCATCTGTGAATTCAACGCCATCACTGGCCAACACAAGAAATAAGTTCTGGGATCTATGCAAATTAAGATGTTGAAGCGACTTGGTGGGACTCGCGTCCTGCACAACAATATACTTTTGTGAGAATCAACAAAAAAATACAACTTAGTCCACCATCATGACGCAACAAAATGACTTCGCAATGCTACTACAGGACTTTATCGTTGTCTTGGCCGATGCCGACAGCGAGAATGTGTTGGCAAAAGCTGTAATTCCAAAGGGGATGCACGAACAAAAGCCCGAACTCATTGTACCTTCCTATCAGAAATTTATCAAAGAAAAGCCAGACGCTGCAAAGTCATCCATCTCAGAAAAGCTCGAGGGCTCCGCATACTCCAAGCCTTATGATTTCTATCATGACCTCACTATCGCTTGCGCTGCCGAAATCGCCTTGCACCAGGTTGGGTCCGAGATCTACCAAGAAATTGATCAATTCCACAAGTACGCGACCGAATTATTGCTAAGAGAAGTTGGTGCTCAGAACATTCGTTTCGGGAAGAAGCGAGCTATCTCGCAGAACTCTGTTGATGAAGCTCTATCATCATTCAAAGAGGACTTCGACAAGATTTCTTCCAACAATAGCGTTGCGAACGGTGAGATGTTGACCTTTATCAACAAATACGAGGAGCCCATCGCACCATCCTACCACAGCATGTACACGTCACAGTCGGCACCGGAAACGAAAACAGTTACTCAGCCGCTATTCTCGGGGTTGGTAGGTAAGTCGGTTCTCGATACTCGCAACACCCTCGTTCCAGACCCATACAACTTGTCCAAGGTTGTAAACAGCGGTATCACGTCTGTGAACACAAACACTATGAAATCCTTCACGAGTCCCATCTCACGCGTTCCGCCGCTTTCACAATCTGCCACTCAGATATTAGACAGCTTTTTCCACCCAAACTGGTACACTCTCGAGGCCCCCAAGTGGTTGACCTACAAGCAGAAGACCCTCAAGCCCCCAGTCGAATCCACCTTGGTCAAGAACTACAACGCTAATGAGTTGCGTGTGTTTGAAAAGAAGAGCAACGCTGTTTCTTTCGCTCCTACTACCGATCTGAGAAATTCGGTAGTAAGCGATGACCTCAAGACCTCTGTCTGGTTCAGCAATGTTGGTTTCGACAAGATTCACGACATTACGCGCAAGCATCTGGCAAGTAATAAGCCTGCTGGGGAAGAACCAAAGGATACTGGTGACGTTGTTGCGGAACCGAATGTTGAGACGAGCGAACTCAAAGAAGAGACCACGACGGACGCATTCGAAATCGCTGCTGCCGACGGATCAAAGAATGAGATCAAACTTGAAAACTTGGCACGCTTCACCCCAGAAGCCCTCAAATTACTCGAACTGTTGAAAAAGGAGAGAGACAGTTTCACAAGTTCTCCAAGGGATTTGCAGAAGCTAGTTTCAGTGAACCTTTTGAAGTTGAACAAGTTGAGGCAAGAGCGTTACTTGCACAGCACCGCGCCGGGAAACCCAACTGCAATGGAAATCACCCTCTACAAGAAAATTATGCGCCTTTTGACGTTGTTACTCGAGTCAGCTAAGTCTGCCGGCACTGCGCTCCCACACGGGCTCAGCAAAAGGGTTCTTATCTTGTTCAATGAGTATCAAGGCGTGTTACCGGGCCCAGTACCGTCCAAGTCGTTCCCTCCGAGGTCCGGCCGCTTGCCCGGCATGAGGGGCCCATACAAGAAGAAGCACAGGTTCATGTAAAATACCGTATAGAAATGCAAATTATGAAATTTAACTACATGTATCCTCAAAGAACTGTTTATCCTGATAAAGACTGTTTATCCTCAAAGAGTGTATCAAAGACTGTGGGTACTGAATCGAGTATGCTATCTAGATGTCGATGCCGATGGAGAACAAGTACACTAGGTAGATGTTCAAAAAGGTGATGACCACCCAGGTCGAAATGGCCGCGGCGCGCAACCAAGGTCCATTTTCAAACGTGATCTTCCGGAAGTTGTCTGCCTGTTCACGGTCAGGATCGTAGCCTCTGGTGTGGGAACGGGTCCGCTCGTTTAAAAGCGCAGTAGTTTCATCGGAAGAAGTGAAATCGTAGACCGTCATGTACTTTGATGAGGATGTGAACCAGATCAACGGGGCGCTGACCACCGGAAGAATGAAACTCAACACAACCTGAGACAAGTTCATGATGGTGGACACGCCCTCGCGGCCCAAGATGGAGATGAAAATGACCACGGGAATGATGGCTAGAATCCGCGTGATGATGCGCCGCAACCACGGCTTGAAGGACCAATTGATGAACCCCTCCGAGATGATCTGCCCAGCCATGGTGCACACAATGCCGGCACTCTGTCCCGAGAACAACATCGATAAGGCAAAAATGAGGCCGGCAGTTGGCGAGATATAGTGCGACAACATCTGGTAGATGGAGAGCAAGTCCGCGTCGTCGGCGTCAGGCTTGCCGTACAACGTCGTACCGGCCACTATGAGAATGGCCGCGTTGACGAAAACCGCAATGACAAAGAGCGAGATCACCAACTCTGCGTACGAGTACGACAAGCAATACCGGATTGCGCCATACGATGGGCGATATTTTCTCGAGAGACGAGAACCGTCAGAAATCATGCGGAAATTGCTATGCGTTATAGGCAACGGGTCAGACGACGCAATGGACGACAGTGCGTCGTACTCGCCGTCCAGGTTCACGTCGCCATCTATGTGGCCGTGCTTGAGGTCGTAATCCTTCAAACGCGAGTGGACAATGGACGAGCCGAGATACAACGAGTGCGGCATGACCGTGCTCCCCACGATACCGCAACTCAAGAAAAGAGCGTTTGACTCCTTGAAGATGGCCGGCTCCAACGGCAAAAAGCCCTTGAAGATCTGGCCGAGCGAGCCCGGAGCAAAGTCACACTTGAAGAGCTCCACCACGAAGCAGATGCACGTGGACGCCACCAACACCGTGACCATGTTCTCGAACACTCGCGTCTGGCGCATGGTGCCGTCCTTGTGGTAGGCCATGAGAATGATGAGCACATCGAGAACGGTGACAAACACACCGATGACCAACGGAATGCCAAAGAGAATCTCGAGAGCAATGGCGGTGCCCACCACCTCCGCAAGGTCTGTGGCGATGATGGCGAACTCCGCACACACATAAAGAAGCAAGTTGAGCCACCACGGGAGTATCATGCGGCACATCTCGGCCAAGTCGAGGCCCGTGACAGTGCCCAACTTCACGCAAAGACACTGTAGAATGACAGCAAACACGTTGCTCATGAAGATGATGATCAAAAGCTTGTACTGGTAGTCGGCGCCCGACGACACCGCCGTGGAGTAGTTTCCGGGGTCCATGTAGGCCACCGACACCATGATGCCGGGCCCGACGAACGACGCATACTTGCTCAAGGCTCCCCAGAGGGTGCTTCTCAGCCGCAGCACCACAAGGGGTGCAGGGATGGATGCGGGCATAGTATGAGAGCGAAAGTAGTCGCAAGAAATGCAGTAGTGGTTGTCGCAGCAATGCACCAATAGTTGTCGCACCTCTAAAGCTGGGCTGGAGCACATGGTAAGGCTCGCTTGCGAGATGAGGCACGAGGTAAGAGACTCGATACACTAGGCAGAAGGCCGATATGGCTCTGCCTCTACTTACGAACGAGTGAGTTTACCCCGGACCATGTCACGACTACAACGGTATATACAGACGCCCGAAGTGGAAACAGGCAAGATGAGCAACAAGTAGCAACAAGTAGCAAAGAGGGAACAATGGTTAGACATTGACAGCATAACATACAGGGTATCGAGTTGGACGGCTCGCGTGATCTCGAAGACTAGGCTGGCCGTGCTGCGATGTACACTCACCGATGACCCGGCATGACTCGCATTGACTCGGCAATGACTTAGCAATAACTGAGCGACGACTAAGCGAAGTCTCGATGACAAGGTGCTTCTTTGGCAATTGAAGTGCAATTGACGAAGCTACAATTGTCTTGCAAGTCTTGGTGACTTCCGCACCGGACATCCTCCACGTGACCACACCATCAACACCATGTTCATGTCCCAGGCTTGCTGCCTCCGCGTGGGATCTCGAGTCCTAGCGGTCCGCCGTGTCCACTTTGGCCGGGTCCAAGACAGCTTGAAGAAGTACATGCGATGGTACCCCCAGGACACAATCACCTACTCCAACATCGAGACGTACATGGAACTCTCAAAACACACCTCCAGCTGCCAAACCATCTTGGTCGGAGTCGTCTACGAGGACGAGAACGTTCGCTCCAAGTCAAAGGTCTTGGACACACTCTTGGCAGACCCCTTGGCCAGCGGAAATGAGGCGTGGTACCGTCCGTTGGAGGCCAGGTCCCGAGCCGAGAACAACCTCATTATGTATCCCAGTGACGAGGCGCCGGAGTTGCTGCTACCGGGGTCGTTTCAGCGCACCGTGACCAAGTACGAGCCCAAGGCGCCGCTTCTCAGCCCCAACCTCAGACCCACCTTTCCTGAGGCCCTACCGCCTCTGGACTCCAAAGCCAACAACATAGCGCTATTGGAGATCAACAAGCAGGACGACGTTGCCAAGCTCGTCGACGTCTGCCACTTCTACATTTACATCACCGCGGAATTGTCGACTTTGATGGACTCTATGCCTCGCCAGGTTCAGAAGAAGATCCTATTGACTGTGGTGGACAACTCTGAGTACTCGCCTCGCTCGACAGAAGCAACTCCACCTACGTTCCGGAGAGACGACGCTGTGACACATCATGTGATAAAGGTGAACAGTCTCATCCTTCTGCGGGGCATTGATGCCTTCTTGAAGCTCGACACAGAGGCCGCGCTGCAGTACTTTGAGTCGTTGCAGACGAGCAATATCCTCGAGGTGGCAAAGCTCATCGTGTGGTTTACTCGCAGCGAGAATTTGCTGAGGTGGGTGTTCCAGATCATCAAGAGCGAGGTGTCGACCAACACGCTCTCCGAAACCCAGATCACCAACATTTACGAGGACTTGCGCCTCAGCTCGCTCGCAAAATTCAGCAGCGAGATGCATAGTGAGCTTCAGCATACATTCATTCCCGAGACAACGGCTTTCTTCCGGAAGAAGCTCCCCTGGTGGATGTTGTACTTGCGGAACGACAATGTGGAGTACCTTGTCAAGGACTACTTCAACGCGCATTTCATGAACAAAAGCATAGATGGGTATAACTATTTGAAGGGCCAGCTTGTGGCCAGGCTCCAGGACCAGAAGTATGCCGCATACTCCGACGCTGACAAGCTGCAAGTGCAGAATCCCTTGCAGCAGTTTAAGCTCGATTTGATCAATAACAGAGTCGGCCCGGAAGTCCAGCTGGTGGTGTACCTGTCCATTGTGGCTGGTTTGGTCTACTACCAGCTCCCGCTCTCCGCCCTCTCATTGGTGGGCTACTTGTGGTTCAACATTCAGGGCCAGACTGCGATCGCGCTCACAGCGTTAGGCTGGGCCTTGGGCTTCAATCATGTCTCGAAGGCGTGGCACGACTTCACCTCCAAGTGGCTCCACAATCTTTTCGAGCAGGTTCGCATAGTCATTGCGAAGGGATGCATGGACCAAGGCTTGTTGAAAGAGCTCAACACCCGTTTCGAGGGAGCCAAGGACCTTGCCAGAATTAAGAAGCAAGTTGTGGATGAGTTGAACGCAGCCGACAAAGAGTAGCTACTGACAAGAATACAGCCGAAAAGACAGCTGACAAAGTATGTCAACGAAGTACAAAGCGCAGCTACAGGCGTGAACCAATGACCCTATTGTACATAATGCAAATAAATAACCCTAAAGAGCAGGTGGCGCGGGCGTCGAGCCTCTAGAGCGCAACCGGTGTTCTAGACGTTCAAACTCTCTGTTGGCAATTTCTTCCTCTGGGTCCAAGATCTGAACAATCTCACGTACTTCCTCAATGTAATGCTTGAGCATGGCCTCTATGCCGCCCTTCAATGTATCCTCGCTCGAAGAGCACGACTTGCACGCACCCTGGAGCTTCAAAAACACCGTTCCTGTTTGCTCGTCAAATGCTTTATATTCAATGTCTCCACCGTCGTCCTGGATCGCGGGCCGGATTCTCGTGTCGATCAACTCTTTGATCATGGACACAACTTCGGAGTCGTCCTCCGAAGCGGCGAGGGAGTCGTTCTGCTCCAAAAGCTCCTTTGTTAGCACGGGCTCTTCCTTCTTGGTCAAGAATGTGTCTAGCAACTCGACAACCTCTGGCCGCAAGGTGGCCCAGTTTACGTGGTCGAGTTTGTTCACGGTAAGGAAGTCGTGTCCGATCATCACGGACTTCACTCCGGGGAGCTGGAACAAGCGGCGGGCCAAGGGAGAGTGTACGGCCTGGAGGGATGAGGAGAACTCAAAAGTGGAGTTCTCCAACGGAGAAATCGCCAGCTCGGGGGAGACGAACTTCAACGCATTGGCGTTGGGAGTGGGGTATGTCTTGAAGGACAAAAACCGCGCGCTTTGTCTGAAGTAGGTTCTTAACATGTTGGTGGTGTAAAGACGATTAGTGAGAATCACCGCGAACATGACCAGGCAACTCCGATCCTCGCCTCCGAAACTTCCCCACGGTCACGTGATCTCATTACAAAAGCTGCGCGCTCATTGGGTCGAGGCTGGTAGCTAGAGCAATTCCAACCTGCGAAAGACGCAGCTCCATTAAAGCAGCCCACAGCTCAAGGCTGCTCAAGGGTCGAGCAGACTACACCGGCCATAAAATACTAGCGAGGTAGCACCACGTGACTTGCCCTTTAGGTGCAAATCTCTGTCTGTGGCCACGTGATATGTGTCACGTGCCAATTTACACGGTGGTGGTGCCGCTGCATGAGATAGTGGCCCTTGGGGATGCAATCATGTTTTCCCCAGAAACTTGCTAAATTGCAGAGGGGCAATTGAAACCTCGCTTGTGCTGTAAAGTTCGTGGAAAACGCACCATTTTCGACGTTGATCTCGCCTGGGCGTTTGGAGTCATCGTAAATTGACTCTCGCCCAAAAGATTGCCCCTTCGAGCATTCGTAGCTGCCGCATTGTCTCTTGCTGGCGTAAATCAGCCCCTTGAGGGCCCACGTGGAGTCGTAATTAAAGTAGTGTGAGCACTATCGTAGTGCAGGGTTATATGAAGGAAATCCTGAGCCGCAGCTTCAGCCTCTCCTCGCTATCGGAAACATCAGGGTGCACGGCTACCTTCTCGCGATAGGCCCAAGGGCGTTCACCACAGTCGCACTCGTATTGCGGTTAGAGACATCACCCGAAGTGCCTTGACACTTTGCAGGCAGGTGCACAACGTGGGTGCCAAGCCAGATTTTTCGTTTGCCAAGAAGAATTGGGCGCACCTCCCAGATTTTGCACCCATTTTTCCCATAGTTAAGGCATGCGACAAGAAAATCTTCTAAGAACGATCCCAGTGTTCAATATTAGCAATACCCGTGGTGAAATTAAGTCGCTTTATAAGGCGTGCTCTCCCCGTATTTTCGATCCCCGTAAATCAAGGAAAACATCATGGCGACGTATCACCAGTTTGACTACATCTTTGCAATCGCAATCATATTTGCGTTCTTGGATGCCTTTAACATCGGAGCCAACGATGTTGCCAACTCTTTCTCGTCGTCGGTGTCGTCGAGATCCTTGAGATACTGGCAGGCGATGATTCTTGCAGCAATTATGGAGTTCCTCGGTGCTCTCTTGGTCGGTAACAGAGTCTCCGACACCATCAGAAAGAAGATCATCAAAACGGACACTTTCGAACAGGACCCCGCTGTCCTTATGTTAGCCATGGCGATGGCCCTCGTGGGCTCATCCCTTTGGCTTACGCTTGCTACCTCTATTGGCATGCCCGTGTCTACCACTCACTCTATCATCGGTGCCGTTATCGGTGTCGGAATTGCTTCCAAAGGTGCTGACCACGTCATCTGGGGCTGGAAAGGTTTCGCTCAGATCGTGGCGTCGTGGTTCATTGCTCCCGCCATTGCTGGTGGTTTCGCTTCCATTGCATTCTTGATCGCCAAGTACGGTGTGTTGGAAGTGAAGGACATCAAGAGAGGTATCAAAAACGGCTTGATGTTGGTTCCAGTGTTGGTCTTCATCACCTTCTCTGTGTTGACCATGTTGATTGTGTGGAAGGGTTCGCCCAAGTTGAAGTTGGATGACTTGTCCACCGGCGCCACTGTGGGCTCCATTTTCGGTGTCGGCGGCGTTGCCACGATACTTTACATGCTCTTCATCTACCCTGTGGTGAGAAGAAAGATCTTGTATGAGGACTGGACCCTTAAGTGGTACGATGTCTTCAGAGGCCCCGTCTACTGGGTCAAGTCTATCGACGACATTCCACCTATGCCCGAGGGACACCAGTTGACCATTGACTACTACCGCGGCCGTCGTCCTGAAGAGCAACTTTTGGCTGAGGACGAGAAGAACACCGATGTCGAGATGACCAAGCACTCCATCAGCTCGAGCGATGTGGAGGTTGTACCCGAGAAGCAGATTAAAACCTCCGAGAAATGGAAGCAGTTGTTCAAGCAGGGCCCCAAGAAATGGCCCTTGCTCTTCTGGTTGGTGATCTCCCACGGTTTCAACAAGGACGTCATCTCCGAGCAAGTCAACAACAGCGGTGTGTTGGGCCACGGCGTCAAGGACATGCACGCCAGCTCCAAGTTTTACGACAACAGACTCGAGTACTTTTTCTCTTTGCTTCAAGCCATCACTGCGTGCACCATGTCGTTTGCCCACGGTGCCAACGACATTTCGAACGCTGCTGGTCCACTTTCGACCGTGTACCTTATCTGGGCCGACCAGGGCTTGAAGGCTACCCCTCCATTGTGGATTCTTGCCTTCACCGGTGCCTCTTTGGTCTTGGGTTGCTGGACTTTCGGTTACAAGATTATGTCTGTTTTGGGTAACAAGATGATCTTGCAGTCCCCATCCAGAGGTTTCGCCATTGAGTTCGGTGCTGCCATCACGGTGGTGTTGGCTACTCAGTTGGCTATTCCTGTGTCGACTACCCAGTCCGCTGTCGGTGCAACCGTCTTTGTCGGTTTCTGTAACATGGACTTGAGGTCTGTTAACTGGAGAATGGTCGCCTGGTGCTACTTGGGTTGGCTCGTTACTTTGCCTGTTGCCGGTATTGTCTCAGGTATCATCACCGGAATCATCCTCAACGCACCTCGGTTGGGAGTTGAGTACGTTCCTTCGTAGTTCGGTCACAGAGATAGTTTTTATGAATAAATAATAGGTGTCAATTGGCGATCGTACCCTGGCTCTTTACCCGATCTTACCTTGCTCAGGGCCATACTTGGTGTGCCCAAGTGGGCCATTACTGTAGACCCGTGCACCTCAATATCCTCAAGATCGCTTAGTACTCAGCGTCACAACTATGCTGGGTGAGGAAAAGCTAGACGCAGCGCTCGACCTTTTGCGTCGTTTGGACCCCAAAGCGGTGTCGTCCAATCTCGACTTGATCTGCATGCTTCTCCAGCACGATCAATCGGAAGAGGGCGAAGAATTGGCCCGGGATTTGTTGTCCTCCACCGATACCCCATTGAAAGTGGCGACGTGTGGCGACACCAACAAGCAATTCCTTTGCTCTGACTACAACAGAGACGGCGATCTGTACCGCTCACCGTTCTCCAACCAATACAACCCTCCTACGGGCGACGACGAGTCTCCATATCCATCTGCTGTATTGAGGCAGTTGGAGGTCAAGGCCAACGAAAGCTTTGATATCTACAGAGACTTGTACTACGAGGGAGGGTTGTCTTCCGTCTACTTGTGGGACACTGCTGAGGACGACGCAGCCGACAGTTTAGAAGAAGGTTTTGCTGGTGTAGTTTTGTTTCAGAAGTTGACTGAAGACAAGTCGGGCCAATGGGACTCGACTCATGTTTTCGAGATCGTGCCCGAGAGCGCCACCCTGGCCGTGTACAAGCTTACCACGTCGGTGATTTTGGACTTGCTGAAGTCCAAGGACAGCACGTTGTCGTTGTCCGGAACCATGACGAGACAGGTTGAAAGCACCCAGTCGCTCAGCACGCAGGGAACGTCGCTCGAGTGGGCACACTTGGTCAACTTGGGTAAGTTGGTGGAGAGCACCGAGTCGAACATGCGCAACTTGTTGCAGGACGTCTACTTTGAGAAGTTGAAGGACATTATGTTGAAGGATTTGAGATCCTTGGGCGACGTGTCGGAGAGGCGTGCCGAGGATTCCAAGCAGTCGGAAATCGTCAAGGGTTTGCAGGGTTTATAGTTACATGATAACCCCATCCACGCCGTCGGAGATCGTACAGGGCATATAGTTACATGATTACACTCGTCGAGCCACCAATGCAATGTCATATATTTACCTGCGGCGCATGGATGAGTACATGGCCAAGTCCACAGTGTCCTCCTCGTCGCTGGCGCCAAAAGCGATGGGCGAGTCCGCGTCGTGCTCGAGGAAGGGTGTTTTCGGGGTGCGAGATTGGCCGTTTCCCGCCGGCTCCTTGAAAGGCTCGGCCACTTCCTGCAACGACGACATCATGTTCGTTTTCATATCGTTGACGAACGTCCAGAGCGACGACGACACGGCCTGGAACATGTCATCGCGGTCGCGTGCCGCATACTCGTAGTACGCCGAATTTCCTTTCGAGGGCGACGGCGACGTTTCGTCGTGTGCTGAGCTGCGGTACGCTGAGCGGTACGCCTCGCGCCGGGCTCTTGCACTTTTCCTTCGGATGTTGTACTGTCGCGTGTGAGGCTGGTCGGCCACTCTGTTTTCCGTGTCGTCCATCTCGTCCACGGGACTTTGCGACTCTTGGCGGGGAAGCCCATCTGGACCCTTACTCGCACTTCCCATGGATTTCGGACGGTTGCTCACATTCGCCATGGATCTTGGATTGCTCACAGTTCCCATGGATTTGTCGTGCTCAACGGGCGCCTCCGACTCCTCTACAATCATCTCATCGGACGCAAACTCCGCATTTTCGTCCTCCGGGTCGATCGGCCGTTGGCGCGAGCGCGTCTCACCCACTAATGACTTCTCAAACTCGTTCTGGAGCATGGTGTCAAGCAGCTGAATGAATGAAATGGGTTTGGCCAAGTTGGACCAGATCTTCGACAGGCGGTCGCCGGCGGTGCCGGTAGACAGCAACGACGTTTCAGAGCGTGCGGTGGAGCTCGACGACGAGCGCCGGCGGCCGTGGCTCGCCGAGCGTGGCCGCACCTGCTGGAGGTTCAACTCGCGGTAAAGCGACTTCTGGATGGACGCACGAAGCTCGTGGAGGTCGCGTTCCGTGGAGTCGAGCCGCGTCTTCAACGTGCTGATGGAGTCCTTGAGCTCCACCACGGCCATTTCCTTAAGCGCGAGAAGTCGTAGCTGCTCGTCCACGTCGAGGTCGCTGAGCGGAGGAAGCGGCGTGTCGAACGACTGCTCGGTTGTTGGACTTGGTGTCTTGTGCCGCAGTCGTGGTGCGCAGCCCACCGAGCCGTGTCTGAGGTTGGGGGTGTTGGCGAGTGCCGACGTGTTGTTGACGACCGAGGTCACGTTCGCCAAGGCTGTGGGGCTGGGCGAAACGGTGTTGAAGTTGATGCCCCGCGTGCGCGAGTTGGAGCGGCCGAGGCCCCACTTGGGGCGAGCCGGCGTGGCCACGTCTTGGCCTGGAGAAGACATGTTGAAGCGCGACGCGAATGACTTAGAGGGGAATTGATGTACTCAAAGCGGAATTTGTCCACGTAGCATTGGGCATCAATTTGGGTGATGCAACTTGATGCTTGTTGTGATTGGATCAGTATGTGTGGAAAGGAGTGTGGGTACTGTTGTAGGGTATGTCGGTGCAGTTGTGGAGTCCGTTTACTGTTTCGCACAGATCTGCAGAAAGTCCGCAGAAGGTTATCAAGCGCGTCTTCCTGTAATCATAAATGATCTACCCTCATTAACCATATCCATCACAAATCACATACATTGACCCCATTTATTGCGGCACAACTTATACATTCCATACAGACAATAGTCTCCATAGTCTCCAGTCTCCAGTCCCAAATCTCCAGTCTCCATAGTCTTTATCTGGCTCCTTGGTGTTTGTTGCTATTGCAATCATGGATGACTCGTACCTCTATACCCCGCCAGACCCCTCGGCAGCCAAGGCCGTCAGGTGGCTTCTCGCGCTTCTTGTGCTTCGCGTCAAGAAACCGGTTTCGTGGGCCGCGTTCCTCGCCTTGAACCCCACCATCCGCTTGCATCTCACCCAATGGATCCGAGTAAGAAACAAAGACCCCGCCACGGTTGAACGCCGCGTCCGCAAGTTGTCCAACCTCATCTCCGTGAGTTTCTTGTATTCTGCGGTTGCAACGAACGCAAAGATTCCGAAGGACTACCTTCTGCTCTACCTCTTTGAGACGTACTACAACACGTTGAACCCTCCGTCGTCTCGCATCGTGGTGTCGCCATCCACTGCCAAGTACTTCAAGTTGAAGTCCTACCCGGCCTCGAGCCTCGTGCGGCGCCTCTACTTGCACAAGCACTACGTGATCTTCCCCGTGATCTTTGGGCAGATCTTGTCCAACTACTTGACCCCGACGCGCTACAAGTTGAACCAGCGCTACCTCTCCAGCTCCATCAAGTCGCACGTACTCAATCCGATCTGGATCAACTTCCACATGGGGGTGCGCTCGCAGTCGCTCAACTGGCTTGGGCTACTCCGCAGCTACCTCAAGCACAATGTGCTTCTTCTCGCCTATTTTGCGGTCACGAATTTCAAAAACCGCCTCTGGGACCGCTACTATGCGTTGCGGAATGGGCCGTACTCGGGACGAGACGGTGTCAACGAGATTGTGCGCAACTATGCGGCGTACTGCCTCCACCGAGCAAATTCCTTGGTGAACTTCATGTACGAGCCCAGTCTCTTGTCCATGTTGCTTCTCTCGTTGACCGCGCCTATGTTGACGAACGTCAGCTTGGTCAAGAGCGCCTACATGTCCAACATGAAGTTGTTCGTCAAGAACTACATCAAGGTCATTGGATTTGTTGCTGCGCTTGCGTCCATGTGGGCCCACTCCATTGACTTTGTTCCCAGTGTGGGATACCATCCTCTGCGAGAGGACTTGAAGGATGAACCCAGGAACATCCGCAAGCTCACAAAGTCTTTTTTCGACGGAATGAACATGTACTTGTTCCGCTTGGTTGTGTTGTCCAAATGGCGCATCTTGAAGGAGAACCACCCATGGTTTTCCTTGCTCAACGCAAGGATTGGGTCGTGGGAGAGAACCGAGTCCGTGGCAATGTGCTACTTGGTGTGGAAGTTGATGAACTTGAACGACTACATCTCGACGAACACGAGCACTGTAGCGCGAGAGGAACGCGAGAGGTTGAGCCTGGACCCGATCATGAAGGGGATCCAAAGAATTATGACGTAAGAGGTAATTATTATGAAGATATGGTATTGATAAGCGCACCGTACATCTCTGCAACTACTAACAGGACGTCGAGTCTACTCTGTGTACGCCGGCTGTGCTTATACAATGAAAGACAACTTTTATTGTTTTATGCCACATCAACTGGTGTAACCACCGGCTCCAGGCACATTCTCCTTACCCTTCAACTTGGTCAACAAGCCTTTAAATCTAGACTTGTCCCGGTCATCCTCGGGCAAATCTCCCACCTCGGACACGAGCTCGTTCACACGGTCCCACAACGTGCCTTTCTTCAAAAAGCCGTCTCTCTTCTCCAAAAATGTTTCCTCTTCCTTCAACACTTCCTTGGCATGTTGCTCTTTCTTGTTGTTGTAGTTGTCGTAAAAATCGTCAATGCTCTGCTCAGCAGCAGCAACAATTTCGGCCTTTCTCTTTGAGCTGGCCTTTTCCCTCTCTTCGATCTCCAAGTTTCGACGCTGTTGCCACTCTTTCAATGGCTCGGACGAGCTCAAGTCGTTCGTCACGGATGGAGCAGAGCCAAAGTCTTCGAACTCATCCTCCTCCTCTTCAGGCTCGGCAGCTGGGGCAGAGTAGCCGTTGCTTTCCTCCACCTCCGGAAATTGCTCTTTGAAGTCTTGTATTTCGGTGTCGCTTTCCGCCAAAACGTCTCTGTCTTGCTCCGTCTTGAACTCATCTCCGAGGAGCTCTTGCTCTCTGGAGAAGAAATCTCCGTCCAATTCTTGCTCGCCGGCGTCGATGTCCAATTCTGGGAATTTGTCGGCCATTTGTGCTTTCTATTTCTATGTATGAATCGATGCTCGATTTGACTGTTGTCCCTATAGTGGTCGTGCGTGTGCCGAGACTTTGGTCGCGCGCTTGCCATAGCATTACGGCGCAGCACCTCAACTCCAACTTGCTGACCAATGAGCATATCAAATTAAGATATCGCTGTTCACAGAGTAGACTCTCACCGAGGAGTCGTTACTTCCGACTGCCAAGCGTAAAATGGGTCCGATTTGTTTCGAGCTGAACGCCAACTTGTTCACCCGCGAAGAGGGTATCATTGTGGCATCGAACCCGAGTATTTTCTGTAGCGTAATAGTTGCGGCAGTCAAGTCAGCGGCGTAAAGCGCAATCTCTCCACTTTCGTGTCCCACTGCAATGAGCAAGTTCCCGTTGAACAAAGCTTGACAGCACGCTACCGAAGTGACCGCATCGTTGGTTTTGAGAACCGAAACCACGGTGACTTTATCGGTGACAGCCCACAATTTGATCGACTTGTCACGAGATCCGGTGACAAAGTAGGGGCTCCCGTCTGGCGCCCAGGAGCAATCCCAAATGATTCTGGAGTGCGCCTTGGTGTTCAACTCCACCAAGTCAAAAGTGCCTGCCTGCTCGTCTTTGACTTTCCATAGAGATAATTGTCTGTCTCGCGATACGGCCAAGAGATATTGTCCGTCAGGCGAGAACTCCATGCTGGTGATGGTCAAATTGTGACCCTTCAAAACCTCGTCGACAAGCTGAAAGTCGTTGGCGGTATTAAAAATGCGAATGACAGCATGCCTTGCAGAATTCGAGCGGCATGCAGAAGCTATGAGCAGAGTCTTGGGCGAGGTAGTGCAGCAGGTGATTTCGTAGCCGTGCCCATAGAGTTTCTCGACTTCCGGATACAAAAGGAGTCGCTGCAAATGGTCCTCCAACGGTGGAGTTTCCAAAAACGAAAGCGGGTCGACGTTCTCAGTAGGTGTTGGAGTATTGCTGTCATCGTCTTCCTCTCGTTGTTGAGCTTCACCAGCCTCAAGCTGCTCATTTGCAGCCTTGTTTGACAAGCCCAATACAGGAAGCGAAGCCGCATCGGGCAATGATTCTGCTTCAATATCAACATCACAAAATCTTTTCAAGAGGTTGCCGATAGATTGGGTCATTTCGAAAACGCGGAGGATCTTTTCATCTCCTCCAGAAACGAACCTGGATGAGGACAAATTGTCGAGGCACATCATATCATACCCATGTATTTGGGGTCTGGCGAATTCGTGCCAAGTGTATGAGCCGTCTTCGACAGCTCTGTGGTGAATCCATGGTGCTATCAAGCGAGTTGTCTGATCTAGCGATGTGGTGGTGAAGTAGGTTCCGTCCTTCGACCACGCTAAATCGGTGATTTCACGAGTAGAGCCCGTGACCCCCAAAACTGAATCCCATCTCAGCTCGTCACCAGCACTTTTGTAAGCCCTGATAGCACCGGTCTTCCCGTTGGTCAAAATGTAAAGATCGTGAGTAGCGAGGTCCTCGAACCACAAACAAGACCAAAAGCCTCCCGAAGCGCCTGTTGCTGTGGATGCGCCTTTGATGGAGAGTTCGCCCAACCGGCTGACGGTGACCCAGATTCCGGAATCTTGATCCATCTCCCAAATCATGAGAGCTGTGTCGGCGCTCAGCGATAACAACTGCAACTTCTTCGTCGAACCAGAGTTAGAAGGGTGCCACTGCAACCCAGTCACCCAGTCGTCATGGCCCATGATCAAAGCTTCAAAACTAAAAGCCGCACGATCTGTGCCCATGTTAAATTTGTACTGCTTGTTGGACAACAAGATGAGTTTGGTGTCATCTTCGTCCGAGTCATCTATGGCCTCGTTGAGCCTTAATCTCCATAAACGGATATATCTGTCTTGCGATCCACTGGCCAAAATGTAGTTTGAGCCAGGCACCTCCGTGACAAACGCCAAACACTTGACCCAGTCCTCGTGGCCACTCAACACGGCGCATTGAGTGACTTCTGTCCCATCGCCGAAGGAGTACACATACAAGTCGCATGAGGTTCCTCCAATAACCATAATGTGGTGATGGAGAACTTTTTGAAGGGCGATCACGGCTGGGTAGAAGCCGGACTTGACGCTGAACGAGTGTGTGTTTTTGAATTCCTCTCCGTCCTTTTCCCAAATGCAAATTTGCCCGGAGGTATTGCCGGTAACGAAGATATCCTCCGACACATCTAATGCAACAATGGAGGAGTCCTGCTCAATCGTCTGATAAAGACTGAAGCCAGCGGCTGTTTTCTGCCACACGCAAACTAGTCCATCTTCTGCACAAGATATCAATGTTTCTGGATCTAGAAACTTCACGCAAGTGACCTCCTTCGTGTGTTTGTTCAATGTCAGGTAGACACCTTTCTTATCGGCGGCCAAAGGGTTCCATAATGCAACGGTTGTCCCTGCACCGAAAGCAACCAAATTAGGAACGTAGTCTGCCACAAGTCCCTGCTTGTTGGCACCAACGAAAACAGCGTCCTGAGTAACGTGAGCGTTCCCAGTCATTGGCCCTAAAGATGAGCTCCAGAAAAATATGCGATGGGTGCAAACTGGTGCACGGGTGCGCATCAACATCACAGCGATTCACTTTCAGCGTTAACGTTATCCATCTCTCTAAGCATTTCTATGGTTTCGGCGTATGTCAATTCTCCCTAGCTTCTCAATAATTACTAACTAAAGTGTTCTTCTCGTGCTGCATGCCACGCCGCAGTCAATCCTTCAATTCCATGATGAACTTTCCAATCAACTTCCGACGGTTCGAGGCAAATGGAACTTTTCCTTCAAGATATTCCGCAATAACATCTACTCTATTCCTCCAGAGGTTGCAGAACTCCAGCAAACAGCACCCGAGAACAAGTTTTTCTATACGTGGTCGCCTTCATACTTGAACGACTCATGTGTGACTCTCATCAACAAGAAGTCTGCGGCTGTCGTCAGCCAGGTCGTTCAAGAAGAGGTCAATAACCCGCTGTTCAAGTTTGCTATTCCCAATGAGCACTTGCACGAGGGCGCAACTACAGGATTGAACGACCCATTTGATTTCGTCGTAAATCAACGCATGCAAAGTTTGTGGACACAGCGTCAGGTCATAAAGGGCGATGGTGGTCAGATATACGAGCTAGAAAATGGCAACATCATCATTCGCACAGCAAATGTGAGTTTGCATGGCAACTTCCGTGGACTTTTGATCCAAATGGAACTTGACCACACGAAATTGAACGATCTCAGCACGGCAAACATGTTCCGAGACCTCATGGAAAGGTACAACATTCCGCAGGGACGGATTTGTCACAAGGTCATGAATCCCGCGAGACTCGACGAATACGGCGATCTTGCACTCCAGTACGCTGAGATTCTAAATTTCTGAACTACAAGAACAGCATGCGACCGTGATAGAGTGTATGGACATGCTGTGGGAAAGCTCAAACTTGGTCAGGAAACCATGTTGAGGTTACGGTAGGGTCAGATACCAATGTGAGCGAGCGCGAAATAGATAATTCGGCATTCGGTTAGCCAGGTCACCGCTTGGTACTCTCTTCTAAGGACCAATCAATCACGTAAAATGTATTACAAGACACAAACGACTACTCTTTTCAAGTCTGTTGGCATGGAGATATTGCTTGTAGTTTGTTTTATATACAGTACGACACCTCTAAAAATCTTGAGATGCTCATCTCTAGTATCAAAGCTTCGCATCATGGTCAAACACAACAAAGGCAAGAAGCCTAACAGGAAGTTGAGGCGTATTGACGAAGAAGAAGAACTAAAAGCTCTTGAGAAGAGAATTGAGGAATTCGATCCCGTTGCCGATGAGAAGAACCTAAGCGACTTTCTGGATTTGCCAATTTCCGAGGCTACCCTTCGTGGTCTCAAAGAAGCCAACTTTGTCACGATGACAGACATTCAAAGAAAGACTATCTGTGTGTCATTGAAGGGAGAAGACGTTATGGGTACTGCGAAAACAGGCTCGGGTAAAACGCTTGCCTTCCTTGTGCCTGTTATCGAGGCCTTGATTCGCAACCGAATCACCGAGTTTGACGGTTTGGCTGCATTGATCATATCCCCAACAAGAGAGTTGGCCGTTCAAATCTTCGAAGTGCTCACCAAGATCGGTAAATACAACTCATTTTCAGCTGGTCTAGTTACCGGAGGAAAGGATGTGCAATACGAGAAGGAGAGAGTTGCTCGCATGAACATTTTGGTGGGTACTCCTGGAAGAATATCTCAGCATTTGAACGAAACCGTGGGCATGGACACTTCGAACTTGCAAGCTTTGGTGTTGGATGAGGCAGACCGCTGTTTGGATATGGGATTCAAGAAGCAGCTAGACAGCATCGTGGGCCATTTGCCTCCCACTAAGCAGACACTTTTGTTTTCTGCAACTCAGTCTGAAAGCGTCAAGGATTTGGCCCGTTTGTCCTTGACAAATCCCAAGAAAATCGGTGTCTCTAGTGATGGTACATCCGCTGTTCCTGACACTTTGGACCAGTACTACATTCGCATACCACTAGACGAGAAGCTCGATGTCTTATGGTCCTTTATCAAGTCTCATTTGAAGAGCAAAATCCTTGTCTTCTTCTCCTCGCTGAAGCAAGTTCAATATACTTACGAAACGTTCAGAACGCTACAGCCTGGTATCTCGTTGCTAAAGCTATATGGCAGACACAAGCAGGCTACGAGATTGGAGACTACCGCAAAGTTCTCTCATGCGCAGTATGCTTGCTTATTTGCTACCGATATCGTGGCCAGAGGCTTGGACTTTCCCGCAATTGACTGGGTCGTTCAAGTCGACTGTCCAGAAGACACTGCAACTTACGTGCACAGAGTGGGTCGTTGTGCCCGTTTTGGTCGCCCCGGAAAGTCGCTTTTGATGCTTTTGCCTTCCGAGCAAGACGCATTCTTGGGCAAGTTGAAAAATAACAATATTGAGCCCAAGTTTATGAACATCAAGCAGAAAAACAAGAAGACCATCCGCCCACAGTTGCAATCCTTGTGCTTCAAAGACCCTCAGATGAAGAACTTGGGCCAGCGTGCGTTCATTTCGTATTATCGCTCGGTTTATGTCCAGCAAGACAAGCAAGTCTTCCGAGTTGACGAGCTTCCTGCCGAAAAGTATGCAGAGTCCTTGGGTCTTCCGGGAGCCCCCAAGATCAAAATCAAGGGCGGGGAGAGCGGAAAAGAAAAGAAGAATGAATCCAAGCAGCTTTTGGCCTTACGGAAGGCGGAAGACGACGGCGAGGTGCGTGAAGCAGAGAAGAAGACCAGAACCAAGTACGACAGAATGTTCGAGAGACAAAACCAGACCGTTTTGTCGGATCAGTATTTGAACATGACGGGCAACAAGAAGACCAACGACGAAGAGGAGGAGGAAGACGACTTCATGCAGATCAAGCGGAAGGACCATGAAATCTTGGAGGAGGACCTTCCGGATTTGACCGTACCGGTGTCCAAAAGAGCTGCCAAGAAGGCTCTCAGCAAGAAGCTCTCACTCAGCAACCACGGATTGCCCACGAAACTCAAGTTTGACGACGACGGTACGGCACACCCGCTCTACGAACTTGAGGACGAAGAAGACTTCAAGAAGAAGGGAGACGCCAAGACGCAAAAAGCTGAGTATGTCACCAAGGAGGCTGAAATGATGAACTTGGCAGACGAGGACGACAAAGAGGTGGCACGGAGTAAGAGGCAGGAGAAGAAGAGAAGAAGAAAGGAGTTGGAGAGGATGCTGCTTGAAGACGAGGCCAGCTCGGACGAGGAAATAGTGGCGACGTTGGGCACCGGCGACTTGGACGCGGACCTCGAGGAGCTGGACGACGAGCCTGTGTCGAAGAAACCTAAGTGGTTCCAGAAGACGGAAGAAAAGAGAAACAGCATCGTTGAGATTGATGAGCCCGAGACGTTGGAGGACTTGGAGGCGTTGACCGCGCGCTTGATCAACAACTAGATCACTTCCTAGACTACTAAATTAGCAAACATGAACATGCATTTATATTGCCGGCGTAGCGACGATCTTTCCCGCCACATCGCCTAGTCTGTAGATGTTGCCCGAGAGCTTCACCCCATCTGCATCTAGCATAGCGTCGTCGTCTCCGTGGTCGTTGCTCTCGATGGCGTACACCTCCTGTAGGAATGCCGACGAGACACCGCGAGAGCACTCAAACGCAGTGGCAGTGCCGTTCAACAGAATGGTGATCTTGCCCGACTGGTGGAAGTTCAAGCTGCCGATCTCGCCCTCGAAGTTGGACGAATGGGATGCTAGCGTGGATTGCGACGCCGCAGACTCGCTGTCCTGGGGCAAGATCTGCGGAAGGTGGAACATGATGTACTTGTTGTCCCCGTCGGCCGTGCTCATGGTGTCCAACTTGGCGGTGACGAGGTCCACGATGGAGCGCTGGTCGTCGATGATACGGTCGTGCTCCTCGCGCTCGATCGGGTTGATGGTGTCGGCCACGGACGCAACTTCCTCGCTCGACTCCGTCTTGACCAGCTCCACTGTCTGGGCCCGCGAAGGCTCCCGCAGCAGCTGCACCAGCGCCGTTAGCGAAAGCGCAAGTGCCGGCTCCACCAACGAGTCAAGGTCCTTGTGCGGCCTGACTGGGAAGAGTGCCGACGTCTCGTCGTCCTGCGCGTACTCCTTGTTCATGTTGAACCGTGTGGGGTCTTCGTCGTCCGAGTCTTCACTGCCCGTTCGGCTCTTGAGCTTCAAGTTGGCCAACGCCGCTGCGCTCGACAGCTCGTTGGTGCCGTAGACCCTGTCGGCCGTGTTTCCTGTTTTCGACATTGTGTGTCCGTCGCCCATGCCCACCGAGCCCATTGCAAGCGGGCCCGACGAGACCACGTGTGTGCCCACATACGCTGCTCCGCGGCCGCGGCCACGGCCACGAGTTGAGCCTCTGCCTCTGTTTGAGGTGTGCAAACGAGGCTTCTCCTCCACCTTGATCTCGGGAGCGCTCTTGTCTCTGTCTTCTTTGCTCTTTCTGGCCACCGACTTGGGCTTGAATTTGAGCGCGGGCTTGCTGCCCGGCTTGTTTGAGTTGAGGGAATCAAGACGGTTGGACATGTTGATGAGCTGCGCGCGATCTCATCGCACAATACTACATAAGGTGGAGAATCGGCTCTGCCAACGTCGGCGATGACCAACCCC
This sequence comes from Helenozyma rhizophorensis, assembly GCA_030573355.1. NCBI lineage: Eukaryota > Fungi > Ascomycota > Pichiomycetes > Serinales > Metschnikowiaceae > Helenozyma > Helenozyma rhizophorensis. The sequence continues at coordinate 135,161 of JAJMDD010000014.1, forward strand.
GCTGGTCAATTCCCTGTTTCTTTCACTCTCATTTTGGACTATTTGTATTACGTTTATCATTTCTTGCGGATTTGATACCCTGGTTGGGATCGCACTGCTAAGTGCTTGTAGGTATTGGCAACATGTGGGGAAGGGCATAAGGGTATTCGATTACTATATAGCCTATTCGATTTCGAATATGTCCATGGTTCGCCAGTAACCATAGTTCATGTCGAAAATCCAGTACCGCCAGTACTGGTCGGGATTATTCTTGTCGATTTTGGTCACCCAGAATTGGTCAACGGTGGAGCCTAGGCACGCTCTCCTCGCCGGAGTCCACTCGGCCACAGCCACTCCAGAATAGTAGGAGAAAACAGCCAACTTGGCGAGCTCCTGCCTGGGAAGAGCAGCTGGAGCGGTCGAGTTGTACTGCAAGTCGCACGTCGTGACGAATGAGAGTCTGGCCCATGAGTCGAGCCACGTTGGCGGGCTGGCAGCCTGGACGATTGCAGACGGCACCACGAGCTTGTAACAGACTCCTCGTGACTCCATTCGATCCGCCTCGGTGAACAACAGAATTGTGGAATTCATGTCTTCCACGCCAAACTCAGGCTGCCACAAACTGCAGTAGACGTCCACTGCGTCGGTGGGCATAACAGAGCCCATCGGCACCTCGAATTGATCGTGGTAACGCATCATTCTCCAAATCTGGTCCACCTGCCCTCCCAACGCCTTTCTCAAAGCTGGTGTCCAGTTGAGCATGATGTTCTCAGAGGCCGAGTACACTGCTAGCTTTGCGAGCTCGGCTGGCGGAAGAGCAGCATCAGCGGTCGAGTTTTCGCTGCAGTGGACCTTGAACTCCAAGTCATCCCACAGATTTAACCACGCTGGAGGTGTCACAGCACGGATTTTTGGGTGCACAAGAACACTCTTGATGCACTGCGAGCCGTCGGAGATTCTGAAGTTCTCCACAAACAAGGACACCGTGGTGTTGGAGCTCTTGTGCCTCACTGGGGCACACAAAACAAAGCAGATACAGATCAAAAAGATGAACATGAAGCGGGAAGTCATTGTTGTAGTTGGTGTTTTGGGAGCATTCCCGCCGTTTATATATGTCGCTCCTTTTGCAGTCTGCCAAACAATTTCGGCCAGAAGCTTTACCCTGCCATACTGGAAAAGAGGAAGCTATTTGTAATCTCTGCTTCCAGCCCAGCTATCTGGCCAGCATCATAGCCGGATATCATAGCTGGCTCTCAAGGCTGTCTCGTTATCCTTGGGTGCAACTCTAGTCTTGCAGCCATTGAAATTGGTAACTTGGTCTACCAGCTGCCAGCTACCAAGCCCAATGGAAATAAGAGCGCGCACTCAATGAAGAGACACTTTGTTCTAACAGGTTGCTCTGGAACGTTCTAAATTTTCTAAGTTGAATCTCGAGTGGTTGCAACAATCTGGCGTACTGTGTGCAGACATCGAAAAGAGTGCGAGATGAGATGGAGTACACTACTTGAATCATAATGGCCAGGAACGAAGAACTCTCGGACAACGAGCTCGATGAGTTCGACGCTAAGAGAGAGAAGGTATTGCTCGACGAGGCCGGAAGCTACTACAACGATGGGGGCAGCTCCGCGGAGGAAGAGTCCGAAGAAGAGGTGATGTCGCTCAAGAATCAGAACCAAGAAAGTGACCTGGAGGAAGAAGAGGAAGGAGAAGAAGGAGAAGAAGGAGAGGAGGAAGAGGAGGCAGGTGTTGAAGGCTGGGGCTCAAAGAAAAACTACTACGGTGGTGATGACATCAGCGATGATGAAGATGGAAAGGAAATGGCCGAGGAGGCGCTCAGGCAACAAAAGAAACACTTGCAGGACCTCGAGATGGACGACTTTGTTGACGAAGAGATGTTGGAAGGCTGGAAGAAGACTGCAAAGCTGCACGACGCCCATGAGGCAACCATTTCTGGCGCAGTGGTGGAGGAGAAGACCATCGACTTAGCATCTCTCGAGGACGACGAGAAGTTGAAGCTATTAAAGGGCTCCTTCCCAGAATTCATCCCGCTTCTAAAAGAGTTCAACAGCTTGGAGCCCAAGCTTGTGGAGCTCAAAAATACAAACTCCAATGTCATTGTGGAGGCGAAACTCTCTGCATTGACCGCCTATTTGGGAGCCATTTCGTCATACTTTGCCATTTTCGCAGACAACTTGCGCACGCAAGACAACTTCTCCATGAAAGACAGCCCCGTTATGGAGGCCATACTTAGCGCCAGGGAAGTGTGGAGACAAGCTGGTGAATTGAACTTCACCGTTCACGAGAAGGTCGAGGACGAAGCCCAAGTCATGGATGTGGAGGTCTCTGAGTCAGAGTCGGACACTCAACTAGAAGACCGAATCCAGACTGACCTGGAGGAAGAGGAGGACATTGAAGACGAAGAGGAAGAGGACGAACGGAGAGACATCGAGCTCGACGTCACCACTAAGCGTGCCATCAAGAAGGTCAGCAACCCTGCTGCAGGCGACTACACGGAAACTAACCAACCAGACAGCGTGGACAAGGAGGAGAAGGAGCGCCGCAAGAAGTCTTTGCGTTTCTACACATCCAAGATCGATCAAGCGGCACAGAAGAGTGCCCGCAACGACAAGTTCAACGGTGACCTCGATTTGCCATACAGAGAAAGGCTCTTTGAAAGACAACAGAGACTTGTTGAGGAAGCCAGGAAGCGTGGTTTGGGCTTGGACAAGGCGCAGTTGGGCGAAAGCTTGGGTGACGAAGATATGAACGACGAGGACCAAAGACTAGCGGGGGAGATCAACGAGGACGCAGAGGACTACTACGAGTCGGTCAAGCAGGGCAAGATCGCGAAGAAGGAGGATCGCCGTGCTGCACATGAAGCTGCTAAGCGTGCTGCCAGAGAGGGCACGTTGGCCGATATGAAGGAGAGCGTTGGCAAGGACGGAAAGAGAGCATTGAACTTCCAGATCCTCAAGAACAAGGGTCTCACTCCGAACCGCAGGAACGAGAACAGAAACGCTAGAGTCAAGAAGAGAAAGAAGTACGAGCAGGCCAAGAAGAAGCTCAAGTCGGTCAGACAGGTTTACGATCAAAGCAACAGCGGCCCATACCAGGGAGAGAAGACTGGTATCAAGAAAGGTGTTTCTCGTTCCGTCAAGCTCATTTGATCTATGTATATTAGCCATAAACGTCGTCGAAACAAGCAGATAGAGCACAGACTGGCTCAACCGAGTCAGAACAGCCCCGGAATTCGCTACGGTTGGTATTAGCTAATGGGATTGGGATACGTGTGGCACCGTAAAGTATTGATTAGCCGATGAGCACGCCGACTGTAGTATAGACAAGCCACAGCAACAGCAACGCTGCATGTCGCGATATATATATATATGATTAGCGGCTGAACATGATATCATCGATTCTGAGAATGGACTTGACCGTCTCCGCTGCCAATGTCACCGCGGACGTGCTCACCAAGGTAGGCTGCAACACGTTCTCGGTGAAGGTATTGGACGCGCCCGAACGGCGCACCGAGATGCCGGCGTTCTTCTCACCCATCTCGTGGCGGTTGCGCAAGTCGGTCACCACGTTGATGGGGTTCAAGCCCGCATTTTCGGCCAACGTCGTTGGAATCACTTCCAACGCCTCGGCAAACTCCTGGTATACGAAATGCTCCACGCCGCTCATCTGAGCGGCCTCCTTGAACAAGACACGCGACGCCTCCACCTCGGGCGCACCGCCACCTGCGATCAAGGCTCTCTCCTTGACCAAGCAGCGCACCACACAGAGGGCGTCGTGGATGGAGCGCTCGGTCTCGTCCAAGACCAAGTTGTTCGCGCCGCGCACCACGATGGACACGGTGGGCTTTGTGTTCTTGGCGCTGACGCCGAGGATCTTGACGATCTTGGAGCCCGCGGACTCGGACTCCTCCACCAAGTCAGCTGCGCCCAAGCGGTCCTCGGTGAAGTTGTCCACGTCGGCGATGGGGCGGCAGCCCGTGGCCTTGGCGAGGAACTCGACCTCGTCGCGCTCGATGTCCTTGATCACCATGATGTTGAGCTTGGCCAAGAAGTGCAACGCCAAGTCGTTGACGGCGTCGCGGAGAATCAGCTTCTGCACCAACAACACGTTGCACTTGGCCTTCTTGATCTTCTTGCAGATGTTCAAGAGGTACGCGCGCTCCTCCTTGAGGATCTTGTCCATCTGGCGGTAGTCCGTCACCACCACGTTGTTCTCCATGTCGGGCTTGGGCGGCGACAACTGGAACTGCACGAGCCCGATGCGCGCCTTCTCCACGCGCGTGGGCCCGCCGGCAGACTTGACCACCGTCTGCGTCAACACCACGCCGTCCACGAGGTCGGTGTCGTCGATGGTGCCGCCCACCTTCTTCACGAGGCGAATGTCATTAAGGTCGGCGTTGGAGTCCTGCATCACCTTGAGCACCGAGTCCACTGCGAGCGGCGCCAAGAGCAGCGAGTGCTGCGACACAATCTTCGACGAGAGCGACGTGGCGGCCGCCTTGATAAGCACCTCACGGTCGTCCAACAGCACGTGGTGCGACATGTCCAAGTACACCTGGCACACGCGCGCCGCGGCGCGCTGGAACGCCTCGCCAATGAGCGTCGGGTGGATGCCCTTGTTGAGCAACTTTTCTGCGGCGGCGAGCAACAGGCCGGTGAGAATGGCCACGGAGGTGGTGCCGTCGCCGGCCTCCACGTCCTGGGCGGCGCTGACGTCCACCAACATGCGCGCGGCGGGGTGGAGAATGGCCATGTGCTTGAGGATCGTGGCGCCGTCGTTGGAGATGATGATCTCGCCCTTTTTCGTCTTGATCATCTTGTCCATGCCCTTGGGGCCCAACAGGGTGCGGATCGCGTCGGCGACCGCACGTGCCGCGAGGATGTTGGCCCGACGGACCTCCTGCGGCTTATCTCTATCCTTGAAGGTAGCGTTCGAAGGCGCCTGCACTTTTGCCAGAGCCATGGTGTAGTTGGAAGTTTTCGCCTTGCGCGTGCTGTAGTAGGCCGGGAGGCACGGGTGTACATGGACACCTTCTATGGAGAGCCGTAGATCCATAGACCGATAGAGCCATAGAGAGACATAGAGAGACATAGAGAGACATAGGGAACCATTAGAAAGAGACTAACAAATCAGTGGAATGTGCGGAGAATGTCCGTTCAGGGAGGTGGAACTATGTGAAAAAGTAGAGAGCTACATTTGAAGTTCCTTCGTGCACCTCCATTGCCCACCATTGTAAGAACTGCTTCCAACTTTGTACTGCTATCTTCCACCGTTGCATCTATGTGAAGAATTAATCACTCTATTGTTGTCCTGAATTGTCTTGAACCTTGGCTCGATGCGCCGTGACAGATGGCTGCGAAACCTTCCGAAACTGGCGACAATACTAAGATATGCTTACCTACGGTGAGGTACTTGAGAATGGACTAGAGCATTTAAGGAACTTAAATGGAGTTCAATTACTGTCGGGCAACTTGTCTTCGAAGGTGTGATCTGGTGATACTGTATCAATCTCATCCCTGCACTCACCTCATCGATGACTGTGCCCCACATCTTCAACACCACGCCGGTGTCGTGCAGCGACGTCAACTTGTGCTCATACTCGACATGGAGCAGCTACTTCCCGAGAAACATTCCCCCGGCCAAAGTGCTCCGCCCGCTTCCGCAGGCGTTCCTCGACTACTTGGATGCCGAGTCTATCCGGTTGCCTCCAACGTCCGACCGCGTGCAAGCCAACAGCGACAACGAGTACAGTGATTGGGAGGAAGAAAGCGACAACGAGGACCCCACTACCGAGTTTGCCGAGCTCGATGCGCAGCTTCGCTCCATAGTGAGCGAGTGGAAGAGCGTGGCGGTCAAGCTCAACTGGACGGCGCCCAAGGACGCACGGTGGATCCTCATCAACAACACCATGGAGTGCACGTCCGTGTCCGACATCTACCTCCTTCTCAACGCGGCCGACCACGCGGCGCACGACTTGAACCAGCACATGTACGACGAGTGTCACGACAAAGACTCCGGCCCGCACTTGGAGCCCGAGCTCGTGGTGAAGAAATGGCTCCCGAACTACAACCCGGCTCTCGAGTTCCGTGTGTTTGTGCGTGACGGCGAGATCTTGGGCGTTTGCCAGCGGAACATGGACGAATACCTCTTCTTGGAGGGCCTACGTCCCAAGATCCACAGCCTCCTCCGCCTGTTCTGGGACAACGTCGTTCGCAGCAGCGGCTACCCCCTCCGAAGCTTTATCATGGATGTGTACCTCCCGCCGCCCTACGAGGAGGTGACGATCATTGACATCAATCCGTTCACGCGCAAGTGGGACCCCTTGCTCTTCACGTGGCACGAGCTCCTCGAAATGGACCCCACGGGCGACTTCAAGGTGCGGCTCTTCTCCGAGACGGAGATTTCCCGCAGGCCGACGAAACAACATTCCGAGAACCAGGTGCCCATCGAGGTGGTGGATGCACTGTTGGACTCTGCGGCCATGGTGGAATTGGCGCGCAACTGGGACGCATTGGGACGGGCGAACTGAGCGAAGCGGAGACAGATCCAGCTCATCTTGCTTCTCCCTTATGCCTCGAGTACTTGCTCGAGTATGTGCCTTGTGTACGTGCCTCGAGTATGTGCCTCGTGTACGTATGCCTAATGGATTTACGTATACCTAATGGCGTATGCCTCATGGTTTCAAAGTTGAAACTCGCATGCATCGTACTGGTCTATGGCTCGTTGACGTGCGCAGTATATAGCGAATAACGTGCCTCGTAACTTGTGCGGAGTAGATCGGATTTCGCAGCCGCGAATGTTCTCTTTAGGAAACATACCCGGTACAGGCAAGATTATATAAATCACCTCCACCAACAGCACCATCTAGTACATCTAGTACGCCATGAATCACACACTCGACGAGACAAACGTATGTTGCCACAGCGCAATTGAGTCCCACTAACCGCAGATCTTGTTCCCTTCCTACAGAGGGAGGCTCTTGGAGGGCATCACCTACAACCCCGCAAACAACACCCTCTTGTGGGTAGACATCATCTTGGCCGAGGTCCACCGCATCAGCTTGGACAATGACGACTACGCGAGCACGCACCAGGTGTTGCGTCTTGCTGAAAAGGGCGAATCCGTGGGTGCCCTTGCGTTGACGAAGGACAATGACGTCTTGATCCTCTGCACCAAGTACGGCCTCTGCAAAGCGAACTTTGCCACGGGCCAGGTGTCGTACATATTGAAGTACCCCCAGAGTGACGAGCGGGCTCACAGAATGAGATCGAACGATGGCATTGTGGATCCGTGGGGGAACCTTTGGATCGGGTTGATGAACGACTTCCCAATAGGTGCGGCCGAGGGCATCCAGCCCGAAGGGTGCGTGTACCGCATCGACGCCGAGGATCTTTCCGTGACCACGATGATCGAGGATTCGTTGATTGCCAATGGCTTGGCGTTCTCGAATGACGGCACCAAGCTCTACTGGACCGACTCGTTGACGTTCACGTTGTGGCAGTTTGACTACGACAACGCCACCAAGACCTTGTCCAACAGGCAGCCGTGTATGAATGCAAAAGCGTTCTTCCCGGGGCACGCGAGCCCCGAGCCCGACGGATTGTCCATGTCGAGCACGGGGCACATCTTCCACGCCGTCTTTGGCACCAGCACCGTGGTCGACTACACGGTGGATGGGGAGCTACAGGGCAAGTATGTTCTTCCGGCCGAGCGCTTGACGTGCACGTGTCTTGGCGGAAAGAACAACGACACGTTGTTCATCACCAGTGCGCACACCAAGCTTGACGACTTTGGTGCGAGCATCGACGCCGGCGACAAGAGCGGCGACTTGGGGGGCTACCTCTTTGCGACCAAATTGCTCCAAGCGAATCCACGGCCCAAGAACGTATGGGGCGGACAAATTTAGTGATCATAGATATATGACCCGATCTACACATTGATGTATACTTGCTATAGATGTATACAATGACAGGATGATAGATGCAATATAGTTGTATACAATGACAGGGAAGATAGATGCAATATAGATGTACGACAGTTCGGAAAGATAGATGCAATTATAGTTGTATGTACAATGACAGTTCCTGCTGCCGTACCGATAGCAGCCAACCGAAGTAAATTCGAGCTAGATGCGGTGACAACGGCACAACTCGCAAACTCCAGAGAGTGCTAACATGGGGGTCAACATACCCCAGAGTGCCACCATGTGCCCAGAGAGCCATCAAAGAGGCCAGCATGGGCCTCATTGTTGATGCGACAATCGCAATGAATACGAGTGCCAACTGAATGTGTATGAGTGCAATTGTACGATGGCCGGCATGACCACCCAGTCTGCGGCATGCTAGACAGGGGCCTCGCTCAATTCCAACACCCGCTGCACAAACTCCTCCACCAACTCGTTCTCCTCGGTGCCGCCCATGCGCAAGTCGCAAAGGCGCAAGTTGGCAATGTCCTTGCGGTTCTCGGCGAGCGGCTCGTGCGTGAGCAGCGAGTCCGAGAGGATCTTGAGAAGCACCGCCAAGTGCACCTGAAGCGACTTGTACGAGAGGAGTTTCTGGATGACAGGGTCCGCTGCAATTGCGGCAAACCTGTCGCTACCACCTGCTGCACCAGGCAGACCAGACGGGCCGGCAGACTTGTCCGGGCCAGCGGACAAACCAGCCTGGCCAGGTTGCACACCTGTGTCTTGAACCTGTGGCCCGTGCCCGGGCCCGTGTGCCTCAGCAGCCTCAGCAGCGTCAGGGTGCACGTGCTGCGGGGCCCGGAAGCACGCCAACGAGCAGTATTGCACGGGGCATTTGGGACATCTGTACTTGGCGGCGGCGGCACAGAACGAGCACTTGCCGAGGGCCATGAGATGAGATGCGATGAGATCCGCAAAGTGCGCAAACTCTGATCCGGCACATCGTGCGGCGTGTGCAGGGGCGGTCGCTCGTGCCGATCGCAGCTTGGCCCATTGGAGCGCTGCCTTGTCTTGCAGCCCTGTGTCGCAACACTCCTGCACGGACGTTCAATAACCTTACCGGAATAAGCGTGCGCGACGGTCTCTAGCCTAGGCTGCACTTGCCTCAGCTCTGTTGCAGTCGATCCCCTCAGCCCCTCCGTCCAAAGTGGCAAGTGGCATCTTGAGGCGGCTTGGAGCACTTGGCAGCAGACAGAACGGAACAGAAATGACAAATCTCCTACACTCCTCCGATGTCCTCTGACTAGCACCATGACTGACCTATGACTGGCACCTCCTATGACTGGCACCTATCAGTGCACAAATGACAGGCACTATGCCTGGCATGGTTGGCTGTTGATTGGCTCTTGGTGTTGCTTTGTCTTGGTGGTTGCACGTTGCTACTGGTTAGTGATTGTCAGAGTTTGCGATGCGTCGTCTCGGGTCGGTAGGCCTGACTCCAGACATTCCTCGTATTGTCGCGGACCAGTTACGAACGCGCGCCGGCGTGGCCATGGCCCGCACAACATTCTCTACATCCGTCCTGCAGACGCCCGCGCCGGACTGCAGGAGCGGGGCTGCGAACCGCCATTTTGCATCTTTTGCAATCTTGCTACAAGTGCTAGTCCCGATCCGTATATTCCTCCGCTGGCTGCGCCAGATGCAATTCGTTACTCGTCTCCTCTCTCCATCACCAAGATGGCCACATCTAGATGTATGTATGTCTGGATTGTGTAGGTGTTGAGTGTGGGTCGATGTGTGATGTGTAGTATGTTAGATGGCATGGCTAGATGTGTAGGTGCTTGTGCATGGGCACCACGTCGTAGCGGCGCCGTTTGGCCGGCTGCTCCCAGTCCCACACGAGCGGCGTCAACACGACACCAGGCAGCGTGAACATGGGAAACACTGGCACGCACGGAACCAGCACCGGGGTGATGGGCCCCGCAATTGGCGTCGAGTTGTACGACAGCGCCATGTACGCCGGCAGCAGCGCACACGCCACGGGCTGGCGGGTGGGCGTGGCCCACCCTTCTGCGGGAGGGCCCTCCACGGCCACGCGCAACTGCAGTACGGCGCCGTCGCGAGCTGCGAGCCACGCCCACATGCCCAGGCTGTCGGCCGCTAGGTGGGCCGAGAGCGAGTAGTCGAGCGCGGCAAGGAAGTGCGACTCGAGCTGGTTGAGCATGGCGAGCGGCGCGTCAAAGCGCAGGCACTTGGCGAGGATGCTCTGCCACGTCTTGAGCGTGTAGCTCTGGTCGTTGATGAACTTGTTGGCGAGCACGAGCGCGGCGATCACCGTGTAGTAATGGAGCGGGTCCAGCTCGGCGCCGTCGAGCGAGGTGACCGAGTTGGCGTGGTACTTGGCGAGGAACACGAGCGCCACACCCAAGTTGGCGGGCGAGAGGTCCAAGGTGTCGATGGCTGCGGCAAGCTCGCCGCTGCGGGCCGTGTCGGCGGGATGTTCAAGAAGCGCAAGTGCGCCGTCCACAAACGTGGTTATTAGGGGGTTCATGATGCTCGAGGGCAGATGCAAAGTCTAGATGTAGAAGGTGATGCCGGTGTTGGCGAGGGTGTTGGCCAGGGAGTGATGGCCAGTGTGGGTGTACCAGGATTTGATTACCAGGATTTGATTACCAGGAGTGGTGAGTGGATGTACCAGGAGTGGTGGATGTGTGTGGACGTGGGTGGATGTGTGGGTGTGGGTATGGGGATCCATTGATGTTATATCGGCATGGTGATTCAAAGCCCACCGCATGTACGGGAACAAGAGATGCGGCCATGCAGTGCCTGCGAGCTTTGCCCGGTGCGCAGCCAGATTGGCACAAGCCGTCTGACAAGGGCCGGCACAGTGCCACTGCGTCAGGCAGGCACGTAAATCAGAGCAGGCAGGACGAGAAAAGAACGTGTGACGTTCGCCAATTCGCAGCATTCAGCCACATTGTCACGACTGAAACTTCGCGGAGCCATGGGGTGAGAGGCGCCAGCGATCGAGATCCCCCCAGAGGGCGCGATGCCTTCATGGGGCCTGATGGGCTGATGGGGGCATGATGGGGCCTCGATGGGTGCCTTTGAGGGGGCTGTGTCGATGGTGTACGTGTGGGCAAATTATCTTCGGTGTTAATTGTCGCGTCACGCGGGCCCGCTTTGGGGGTATTTTGCGGTTAATTTCGGTGTCTGCTCACGCTGGCGGCTATTTTTGACCACAATAGGCAGCGGATCGATGCGCATGTGGCCTGAAACTGGGCGAGACCACCGCGCCTGCACGCAGCGATCCGCCTGGGCGCACCCAGCAACATCGCCGCCGCTGCGCGTCACGTGCGCGACTCGTAACTCGCGCGCCCGCAAATCACGTCCGCCTGCCGCCATGCGCTGGCGGAACCTGATGCTCACGCTGAATGCCGATGCGCGTTATGGGCTTGTCCTCCCCACAGCCCTGGCCCGATCGCCCGCGGCTCGGTATTTTTTCTCGCAGCCCTTGCCTCCAAGCTTCCGCATTCCTCTAACCCCTAACCTCGCTGCACCTGCTCCACGCACCTCGTCTCACAAAACCCCTCCACCCCTTTCCTCGACACCTCCCGACACTCTCTCCCTCCCCCTTGCCTACCCCTACCCATTACCCCACTCGTCCACCGGGGGTTGCTTTTTCTTATTTTTTCTCTTCTTCGCTACCTTCTACCTGCCCTGCTTCTACCTGCTCTGCTTCCGTCCGTCCCGCCACCATTGCGTCTGGTTTGTTCCTAGTCATGCGCAAACAATCGCGGGCAAAGCAATTGCAAACGGTGGCGTGCGCGCACCACAAACAGACGCGCAGGTGCCATTGCTGCCGTCAGATGGTAAACTTTGAGACGCATGCACACCTCTGCCCGATCACTCGTTTTGCACCCAGCTGAAATGTTAATCGCGTAGTCTCCACTGGCTCGTTTGCATTTAGCTCGTTTGTGCCCGCGCACGACATTGTTGCGCAGAATGTACCGCTCGCAACACGTACATCTCTCCGTGCCCTTAGCGTGGCCCAGCGTCTTGGCTCGGCCATGTGCCGTACACGCGCACAAATAATATTACTTCATCACGCTCTCACACTTCACAGAACACATCACCACGCCTAGTTACGCCTGGTTACGCCTGGTTACGCTTGACACCTGTTCACCCCTTACATGTGCTCTTGTCATCACCTGATTTCTTCTGTTCGTCATACCTGGTCCGCTGTGGTCGTTTCGGCTGTGAGCGTGCAGGCGATACAGTATACTCAGAATTCGCAGTTTCAGCTTCGCATTGAGCTTGCGGGCAACGTACATCCTGTTCGGACGGCGCATTTCGTGGCCTTCCTTGGCCGGATGTGTTCGTGCCGAAACAAACTGCCTGTGCCGAATCAAGCCTGGCAATAAGCTCCTTGTGCGGAAACAAACTTTGGTGCCGAATCAAGCCCTCGGTGGGCCGATCTTCTGCAGACAAGGGCTGGGGCTTGGTGAATAATAGGTGGCACCACGAGCACCGGCTCTTTGTGGGTGCTTGGTCTCATCCGTGCGACTTCTATTGTCTCCATTCCCCGCGTATTCTGCCATGCTCTCTTCCTCAGTATGTTTATAGCCTCCCACCCACTCTACGGCCACGCTCTACGCCACGCTCTTCACAACGCTCGTCAAGTCTTGCACATGGTTGGTCACTTGGTAGTGTTGGTTGGAAGTGTTGGTTGGAAGTGTTGGTTGGTAGTGTTGTTGGTATTGGTCACATGGATGGTCACCTGGCCAAGTCTTTGTTCAATGCCCAGCTGTTATTCGATGCCCAGCTGTTATTCGATGCCCAGCTGTTATTCTGAAACACTGTTTCGCAGTGCGAGCACTGGTGGAGCGGAGACGGCGTTGAGCGCAGCAATTCAAAAGTCTGCACATGCCGCTCGCTGTCGCTAAACACCGCCAGAGGAGATTTGCTACGTATGTGTGCGGGAGGTTAACAACGGGACATTCTGGCCACGGCGGACGAGGGCAGATTGTCCATTTTGCAGCAAATTGTGTGCAGAACAGCCTTGCAACCGTGCGGTGCCCACCCAGCGATCGCCGTGCATGGGGCGCCGATTGTCCCGCTTGGCCTCTGGAGCAGCCACCCATTGTGCGGCCGTCTGCCCGCTGGGAGTCCCTTCGCCGCCACCGCCGGCGCCCGTACTCGGTGTGCTGCACCTCGGCTTGTCTGGCTCATTTTCCTGCACACCGCCGCGGGGCCGAACTCCCGATGCTTTCGGGCCTAACGATCGCCGCTTATTTTGATTCGTACTGCGCACACTATGAAGGCCGAACGTGATGGGCCCTACCCGCCATACTACTCCTACGACTCCAACGCGGCGCCTCCTCCCCAGCAGACCCCCTTCTCGCCCTGGAGCAACATGCAGCAGGCCTCGCTGTCCCAGCCTCCCACCCAGCCCCAGCAGAACCTGGCCCCGCAGCCCCAGAGCCACCAGAACCAGCCCGTGCTGGGCCCAGCCGCGCCTGCTCCGCAACACTCGCCTGCGCCTCAGCCGCCGATCGACGGCCTCCCGTCCATGCGCCCGTACGAGGGCAACTTGCCCCAGATCAATCTCTTCGGGCTCCCGCCGCCACAGGGCCGCCCGCTCCAGCCGCTCGCCGGCGAATTCAAGGTCCCCAGCCCGATCTTGCCCACAGAAAAGAGCCGCCTCCGCGTGAACAAGGCCTGCGACCGCTGCCGCAACCACAAGATCAAGTGCCTGGGCAGGCACCCGTGCACTAACTGCACCAAGCACGGCATCCACTGCAACTTCCGCGCACGCACCGTAGACGACCCGCCGCTGGTGAAGCGCTTCCATCCGGACGGGTCCGAGGCCCCTTCAGTGGTGGGGCCCGTGGAGATGAACGGCGACGAGCCATACAAGTCGCATGCGCTTCCGATCGTCCAGCGTGACTACGCAGACCCGTCGTACACCCAGTACTTGGAGAACCGCGTGTACTACCTCGAAAACCTCTTGCTGGAGAACCTGACGGCCACGTTCAAGAACATTGGTGTGATCAATTCCGACGTCAGCGACATCAACGACTTGATGAAGGCCACACTGTCCAAGTGGCGCTTCAGCCGGCGCCACCAAAACGCGCTCGTGATCGAGCTCTGCAAGTCGTTGTACGAGGGCCTCCCGCCGGAGCTGAAGCAGAAGGTGCAGATCCCCAGAACACAGTACTTTGGCTGGAACATGTCCGGCTGCAACTACTTGAAGCCCGAGCCGCTCCCGCTGTTGCCCGACATTGCCGAGTTGACCCCGGAGAAGCGCTCCTACTACGTCAACTTCTACTTCCGCGAGATCAACCCGTTGTTCGCCATTCTCCACGAGCTGGTGTTCCGCGAGCAGATCGAGGCCTACAACAAGACGTGCGCGGAGGCAACCTCCAACTCCACCGCGTTGTTCGAGGCCTTGCTCTGCATGGTGTATGCGTTGAGCATCCGCTTCTCCGAGTTCATGAAGCCAGAGGGGCCCTCCATGCCGTTGCTCCACTTGGAGGAGCGCTTGTTCAAGTTCAGCCACAAGGTGGTGCTGATCTTCAGCTTCGAGTGGGAGTCGTTCGAGCTCATCCAGAGTTGGTTGCTCATCGCGCTCTACTTGCGTATCGCCCATCGCCAGACGTCGACAAACGCGGCCATGGGCCAGGCCATCACAATGTGCCGTTCCATGGGCCTTGGCAAGACAAACCAGGTGACCTCGCAGGTCACCTCATACGAAAACCTCAAAGCAAGGAGAATCTTCTATGCGGTGTATTGTTTCGACAGAATTATTGGATTGCAGGGCGGCCGCTACCGCGGGCTCAACGAGTTTGACATCACGCGACCTTTTCCTCTGTTGGACTTTGAACGTGAAAGCGTCAGGGACGACTGGGTCACTCTCCCGGCCTTCGCCATGATGCACATTGCCCGCGTTGCCAACTTCATCCACACGTCAACGTCGGACAACTACGATTTGATCAAATCGCAGCAAATCAACAAGGAGTTGCACCTACTCGCACACTGGCTTAACAAGAACGGCTTTGACGACGCGCATGACATCTTCCCTTACGGTGGGGCCACCACTGAGATATCCTCCCTGGTGAAGGCGCAGGTGAAGTTCCACTACTACGACTTGTTGATCGCGGTGCATGGCAAATTGTTGTTTGGTTATTTCGGGAAACGAATTGCCACGGAGGGCATGAAGGTCGAGAAGGTGCACGAAGCCAACGAAGGCGTCATCTACCTCTTCAACAAGATCGACGACGCCGGGCTTCTATGCACGCCGTGGTACATTACGCTACTTCTACTATTCAATATTGGCGTGAACTGCCTTGTTTTCATCAACGCGGGCGTTTACCTTACTGAATCCCGACGGCTCATGAAGGATTCCATCAAGCTACTCGAGAGGCTCCAGAGGTCTGAGGTCAGAGATAGCAACGGAAAGCTCATTTTCAGAGAGCGTTTCAAGATGGTGAATGAGTGCGTCTGGGTTTTGAAAATGAGCAATCACATTTTGGCGCTCAGCTTCCAGGAATCCATCCGGAGCCTTAACGACCTCGGGCTAGACCATGGGCCCTCGGAAGTTAACAAGCTGTTCTTCGGCCAATTTGGCCTCGAGGACACCCCCAAGACTGCCGAATTGGACAAGCTAATGGAGGACCAGAACAATCGGAACTTCAAGGATAGAAAAAAGAAGAAACAGAAAACGGTCAAGGGAGCTGCCTCCACAGAAAAGATTCCCACCAGCAGTCCCGACAGCACCACTTCACAGCCACATTCCATGTCTTTCGGGGGCGACCAGCTCATGGACAATTTGCAGTGGTTCGACCAATGGTTAGAGTTTAGCCATGACATTTGAAACCGGATGCGATTCCGAAATAGGAAAGGACTATGGACTAATTCACTTTGTTCCACACGCCCCACGCCACCTCCGCTAATTGTCCCGCGCCATGGTGCAGGATGGCCCCACCCAGATAAGACTTTTCCCCATGGGCACTACAATGCTGAGCAATGCTGCGCCGGAAAACACCGGAACGACGACAGGGATCGTAGCGGCAGACCAGTCTAGACCATGGTTGTGAAAGTTTATTTCCGTGCGGAAACGCGGCAAGCCTTGCTCAGCAAAGCATGTGCAATGTTCCCCAAGATCCGGAAAAACGGCCCCGCTTGTGCAGGACATATTATTCTCCCCGGCCGATCCGTCCGGGGAGCCAGCGCGTGGGGTGCGGGTGAATAATATCCCGATTCTCCCGGCCAAGCCCTGGTCCGTCCGCGGAACCAGTAAGCAGACAGATCGCGGCCTGGGGAAAAATCGGGGTGCTTCGGTGTTTAGCGTTGGCGGTTGTGAGCATTACTGTATGTGCGTCGGCAGAATTTGGTCTTCAAGAATGGCCTTGTACGACGTACTTCTCATCCTTTGTCGGACAATAGACGCCACAGTTGGATCTCTCAAAGAGTCAAGGCTCCATTATTCCCCAGTAGTGACTAAAGTTGACGGGTCCAACGGTCGACCTGCAGCGAAACTGTGGTTTCGAGAAGTGGTGGGGCGATGTTGCGCGGACGGCATCGGAGAAACTTTTCACGCATGCGTGCATATGTCTACGTCCTCTGCATGTAGCATTTGATACCGACTCCTTTCTTTTTCATAGGCTTTGGCACCAGCGGTCTAGTTTTTCTTAACCCCCTACTCTTCCCCAGACATCGCGTTCCTCCTGCTCCATTGATCGATAACCGCGCAGTGCATCTCGAAAGGCACCAGAAACGACCGAACCCTTGCAAATCCGGTGTTATCTTTGCACCTCGGAACCGCCAACAACACCTTGCCCCGGCGTATCTTGCCGCCTTCTCCACGTCTTTCGCTGACATCCCAAGGTTAGTCTGATTCGTGACTCCTATTTATCCCCTCCTCGTCCCATCCGTGAGCGTCAACAACATCCTGACGCGCAGTACCCCGGAACTTCATTATCACCCGATCCATCACCTGTCTAGACAACAGATCACCCACAACTCTAGACACACCAAGACACATCTCGACATCTCGACACATCTCGACACATCTAGACACTTCTAGACACATATCCGAGCTGAGTTGATTGTCTAATATCTACCGTTTCATTCGTTTTCATTCTTGTTGCAATGTCAGAGAAAAAAGGCGAGAGACCCTACAAGTGCACCATGTGTGGCAAAGCCTTCCACCGGCTAGAACACCAGACACGCCACATCCGCACACACACAGGCGAAAAGCCCCACCCATGCACGTTTCCCGGGTGCACCAAGCGTTTTTCCCGGTCGGATGAGTTGACCCGTCACCTTCGTATCCACAACAACCCCGGCGCACGCAAGCGCGGCAACAAGTTCGACAAGTACGAGGTAGACGGGCTCCAGATGCCTTTGACCGCGATCCCCGTGGCCTTCGACGGCACGCACTACTACCCGGGCCAGGGCTACCCAGTATACGTAGTCCAGGGCCAGGGTGTGGTTGGCCAGACCATCGCCATCCCTGTGCAGCAGGGCCAGTCGCTTCCCCACCTCCAGGGCCAGGTTCAGCACCAGGGCCAGGTCCAGCACCAAGGCCAGGTCCAGCATCAGGGCCAGGGCCAGGTCCAGGGCCACATGACTCCCCTTCAGGGCCAGCCTCCAGTGCAAGTTCAGGGCCAGGCGCAGGGCCGATTCCAGATTCAGACCCAACAGGGACCACAGGGCCACCAGGGTCCTCCACAGGGCCACCAGGGCCACCAGGGCCAGCTCGGACAGCCCCAGGCGCCGGGCCAGACGCCGAGCTTCTCGCTGGTGGCCCGCGCCATGTTCTCCATGCCGCTGCTGCCCACCGGCCCCGAGTTCCAGTTCGTGCCGCGCCCCGCGCGCGTGGCGTCGAGCGAGACGTTGGCGCCGCAGTCGGTGCTCGGCCGCTCGGTGTCGCAGTCGCTGCTCGCGTCCACCGGCGTGGTGTTCTCGGCCGCCAACACCATGTCCACCGCCAACTCCGCGCTGGCGCTGCTCTCCACGCTGCCCGACACGCTCGGCGCCAAGCAGGTGACGCCGCTGTTCTCCAACCTCAACGACTACTTCCACAAGCGGCCCGCGCTGCTGGTGCTGTTGAACAAGCTTCACTCCGCCAGCACGGGCAACCTCACCAGCCTGTTGCTGCCGCTCCAGCGCATGACGCCGTGGAGGCAGGCCGCCGCGGGCGACTCGCCCGTGCTGCCGCCCGCGCCCACGTCGGTGCCCGCGTTCGCCAAGCAGATGTCGCTGAGCGCGCTCAACCTCGAGTTTGCGCAGCCCGCCAAGAAGTCGCGCCCCAACTCGCCCACGCCGCTGATGGTGTCGCTCCACAAGCCCGCGCCGCGCGACCTGCCCCCGGCAGGCGTGATGCGCGCCAACCCGTCGTTCATCATCTCGCCCAACGAGACGCCGCTCCAGACGCCGTCGCAGTCGCCGCCGTTGGCGCCGCAGCAGCTAGATAAGGGCGTCAACTCGTTGCACCTCATCTCCAAGTTGCAGCAGCACGAGCAGGCGGACGACAGCATTGCCATCAACGGCACGCAGCTCCCGCCCATCCGCTCGGTGTTCAGCTTTGGGGCGGACGCGCGGCCGGTTGCCGTGCACACCAAGAAGTGACTCTGTGGCAGAGCACGGCCGGAAGTTATAGACGCTGTGACATAGAGAATTCACGCACACACCTACACTCACCTACACTCACCTACACTCACCTACACTCACCTACACTCACCTACACTACACCTACACTTCACTTACGCTACGCCTACACTACGCCTACAAACAACACCTACACCTACACCTACACCTACACCTACACTTACACTCACACTTACACCTGGACGCTTAGACACCTGCACCGGGTAGATATACACCTAGTACACACCTAGTAGACACCTAGTAGACACCTAGTAGACACCTAGTAGACACCTAGTAGACACCTAGTAGACACCTAGTAGACACCTAGTAGACACCTAGTAGACAGACACTCAGTAGACCGACTCCTAGTGGACACCTAGTGACAGACTGACATGCAAGGCATGCTACTCAATGAACGCAATTCTCGTAGCGCCG
Organism: Helenozyma rhizophorensis; assembly: GCA_030573355.1. NCBI lineage: Eukaryota > Fungi > Ascomycota > Pichiomycetes > Serinales > Metschnikowiaceae > Helenozyma > Helenozyma rhizophorensis. Next base: position 154,149 of record JAJMDD010000014.1, read on the forward strand.
GCTAAATGATCAATTGTGACTACTTGACCACTTCTTGTCGCCGGTTCTCGACTCGTCACCTGTAGCACTACTGACCGCAGCTGAGACTACTCGACCACTTGTGCAGTTGTCACTTCTCGACACTAGGAGCAGTTCTCACTACTGACTACTCGGCAACTTGCACAGTTCTGCTACTCTAGTAGAATAGGTGCCGGGTGTTGGAGAGACGTACACTGACTGGTAGCAAGGCCTGAGATTCATATACGAGAATGGTCGGCCCGGTAGGTACAGCGATCTACAGAGCCACGGTGGAGGTATGGAGGTGTGGAGGTGTGGGGTGAAGGGTGAGTGTGGAGGGTGAGTGTGGAGGGTGAAGGGAAGCGGAGGGATCGGCACGGAAAGGGGATTCCCGCTGGTCCAGGCCACTTGGCAATTGGCTGCGAACCGGAGGCTGTAGTGTACACGCCTCGGTGTACTTCATCACATGACTACGGCCGCACAATCACATGACGTTGCCATGGCGTGTGGCCGTGACGGTGGCCTGAGGCAAAGGCAATCTAAGTTGAGGCTGAGGCGAGCAAGCTGATAGACGGCTGGGACGGCGGCCACGTGCGGGATCAGCCCGACAAGCAAAAAGCAATTGCCCTGCACACGGCCCGTCTGGCCAGCTCCGCCCGCGAAAAAACTTCCGCCCGTGTGCAGGACGGCGGTCTACAAGGCCTCGCATCAAACTTGCCTCCCTCCACCAACACATCCTCTCACCTTTCTTGGAGTCGTGGGTGTTCGTTTGTTCCGTCGTTCACTTCTCTCCGTTGGCCCCCGCCTCGGTACCTACTGAGCCGAACCAAAGAAAGTTTTGGCCTCGAGCGAGCTTTTCATTAAGTCCTCGTCCGTTGCCTCGGTGCTGCTCCGCTCCAGTCCACGCCCAGCGTCCTGGTCCGTCCCCACTCACTGGCCGTCCAGTCGAGCTCTGCATTTGATTTTTCATCGCAGTCACCACAGATCACATCTGTCCAGACCGTTCCCAGATCGTCTTACAGATACTTCTGTCCACAGATACTTCTGTCCATTTTCATACGTTCTTCCGTTACGTCTACGTCCTACGTTCGTCTGTTCGTCACGTTCTTCGTTTCATCTACGTTCCCTAGTTCGTCTGTGCCATCATGTATCTGACCTACTACCCCATCGGGACCTCAGGCCACCGCTCGTCCCTGTACGGCTCGTCGCTGTACGGCTCGTCGCTGTACGGCTACTACTCCGGGTACAAGCCCGTGTATAGTGGCTACGCGCCGGCGTACGCCCCTCCCCCGCCTCCGCAGGAGCCCTCCGGCGGCATCACCTCGGAGCTCGAGTACGACCCGCCCACCATGCTGACGTTTCTCTGCTGGTGCGCGTTCGGCATGCTCAACCAGAACAGAAAGCCGTCGCCCGAGTTTGAGAAGGTGGTGGTGTCCATCTTGTACGCCACGCGGCTCCCCAAGTCCACCATCATCATTGCGTTGGAGTACCTCAACCAGCGCTTCTCCAACACGCAGGCCGGCCCGTTGCCCGACCAGGACATCTTCCTCCGCGTGGTGGTGGCGCTCGTGTTGGCCAACAAGTTCAACGACGACAACACGTTCACGAACCGCTCGTGGTGCGGCGCCAGCGGGCTCGCGGTCGAGGTGATCAACGCCGAGGAGGCGGCCTGGTTGGCCGAGGTCAACTGGCGCCTCAACGTGGTGCACTTCCGCTCCAACATCGAGACGTTGGAGGAGTGCTGGCGCACGTGGCTCGACAAGTACGCCGCGTGCACCGCGCCGCCGCCGGCCGCCAGCCTGTACCCGTCGCCGGTCCCCGACTCGCCCTACTCGTACTACTCGCCGTACACGGCGTACGGCTCCATCCCGCTGTCGCCCATGTCCGCGCTCTCGCCCGTGTCGCCCGCCAAGCCCGACTGGCGCCACCGGCCCAATGCCTACCCGTCCATCTGGGCGTACCCGCCTCAGTACGGCGGCTACTACGGCTACGCCAACCCTTACTACAACTGCAGCATGGCACTGTGCTAGACGCTTGTTTTCCACTAATTCGGCCCACTTGGGTGCTGTGTAAATTCTATACAACGGAAAGATTGCTTGATCCTCGTAGACCTCGTCCTCGTACACTCTAGTCTGTAAACTGTTCCGCTCGTTCCCTAATTGCGTCCGCTACGTCTGGTGGTCTACGTCTGGTCTACGTTTGGTGGTGTCTACTGGTGGTGTCTACTGGTGGTGTCTACTGGTGGTGGTGGTGGTGGTGGTGGTGCCGGCGTCTATTCACTCGTCCTTCGCGTCGTCGTCCTTGGCCTCAAACTCTCCGTCGTCGTCGTCGCCGTCCTCGGGGATGTCGTTCTCCTCCGCGGCCTTTTTGAAGTCAATCACCTTGCCTCTGGTCCTGCGCCCGGTGGTGATGATGTTGGACTCGTCAATCTCCAACAAGTCCTCCTCCTCGTCGTCGTCCTTCACCTCCTCCTCCTCTTCCTTCTCCTCGTCGCTCTCGGGCTCCTCCTTAGGGAGGTCGTCGTACTGGCGGCGTCTTTGCTTTCTCCTCTTCTTCAGGCCACCGTCGTCCTCGGTGGTTCTCTTGGCAGAGTCCTCCTTCGCCTCCTCGCCCTTCGTCTCCTCCACCTTCGTCTCCTCGACCTTGGTCTCTACCTTCTCAATGGTCTCTGGCTTTTTGTCCGTAACGGGTTCAGTGTCCGACATCGCTGTTCCAGAAAGTGCGGCTACCACTGAAATATATACGCGCGCTCAGCAACCAACACACTTTCGGATAAATGGACACCTCCCCGCTACGGTTCGCAACTTTTGCCACGCCTTCACTCTCAATCGTGCGCCTCGTTATTTCGATTGCCGCTCTATTTCTCTTCTCGTTCTCTACCTTACCTCATACGTACCAACGTTGTACATCACCTCACGAAGACACTCACAACAGCAACTCACCACAGCAACTCACCGCAGCAGCCCACCATGTCACTCAATTCCGATTTTGACTCAACAATTCTTCTCCATAGCGAAATCGACATTTCCTCTGGTTGAGGCTGAGGCTGGTGATAACCGTTGCGTTCGCACGACTGCATCTTCATACATCTACATCTCATACATCTCCATCTTACATCCCCACCGTACACATGTCCGTGACTGTCACCAAGAAAACAAAACTAGCCGATCTCATCAACCACCGCTTGAAGGTGACGATCATAGATGGAAGGAGCTATACGGGCCAGTTGTTGGCGTTCGACAAGCACATGAACCTCGTGCTAGCAGACACAGAGGAGGCTAGAGTCACGAAAAAGTCGTACCAGGAGCTCGCAAAGAACAAGGTCAACGGACAAGTGAAGGTCCAGGAGGAAAAGCGCTTCTTGGGGCTAATCATCTTGCGCGGAGAGCAGGTGGTGAACTTGACCATAAAGAGCGGGCCCACGGCAGACATCAAGAAGAGACTAGCGCAGTTGAAACAAGGCAAAGGTACGGCCAAGCCGTTGAAAACGCCGGTGAGCCAGAAGGCCAAGTTGAAGGGGCCTGCCAGGCCGTAGACCGTGTACTATAGCATTGATGTGTACGCACATCCTCATAGATAATGAAGGTTGTATTATTCTGATCGACCGTAGACTTCACTTTCAGATCGTATTCCAGCCTCAAAACATTTCATATTCCAAACTTATTGGAGCGACCAGGCAATGCCGCTTTGCCTTTCCTATACCTGCCCTACTGTACTTCCTAGTGGTAACCAGTGTAACTTCCTCTCGCAGTCTACCTTCTAGTGTAACTCCAGTGTAACTCCGAGTACGACTCTAGTGCAATTGGCGTTCACAGTGTACGGTCATCTCATCGTGGTCTACATGTCTCAGCGAGTTTATCCTTTCCTATGACCTAACAGCAGTTGGAGTTGTTCTTGCCCCGCTTCTCCTGTGGCGCAGGTGTCAACGAGATCGTGGGGCCGCCCGAAGGCTTGATCGCCGCCACGTTCTCGTTGGTGTCCAACTGGTGCTTGCTGATCATCTCGTAGATGTTCTTCAACAACTGGTGGAACAGCAAGTCCACGTTGTCCGACGACAACGCAGACGCCTCCGTGAACAACAAGCTGTTCTCTGTGGCAAAGCTCTTGGCCTCCTCCGTGGGCACCGCGCGCAAGTGGTCCAAGTCCGACTTGTTGCCCACCAACTCAATCACAATGTTGGCGTCCGCGTGCTCCTTCAACTCCTTCAACCACCGCGACACCGACTCGTACGACTCGGTCTTGGAGATGTCGTACACAATCAACGCGCCGACTGCGCCCCTGTAGTATGCCGACGTGATGGCACGGTACCGCTCCTGGCCCGCAGTGTCCCAAATCTGGGCCTTGACTCGCTTCCCGTCAATCTCCAACGTTCTTGTGGCAAACTCCACGCCGATGGTCGAGCGCGACTCCAAGTTGAACTCGTCTCTGGTGAAACGGGACAATAAGTTGGACTTGCCCACGCCGGAATCGCCAATCAACACAATCTTGTAGAGGTACTCGTAGTCGTATGAGTAGTCGTCCGTGTTCTCGCTCATGATGCTGGTGTATTGTTCGTTATGTCGTGCCAACAGCTAGCTTGGTATCTGGGGCCTGCACTAATCCCAAGGTCACTCTGGTCTAGAGGGTTTTCGTATTGTCACACAAGAAGAAAAAACGCCCTTACGTAAACCCGTGCACCACGCTGCACGGCTGCGCACTCAATTCCGTATAGTGAACTATTCGCGACCCCGCCTACTGTCTTCTTTGGCTGCCTTTCTCTCCAACTCGTCCCAGTCGTCGCCGTCGTCGCTCTCCTCTCCGCTGCCGCTGCCGCTGGCACTGCCTTCGGACGCGTCTGACGAGTACGCATCTTCGCTCCCCTCGTCGCTGTCAACCTCTTCGTCGGAGGGATCTTCGTCCGTAGCCTCGAACTCCGACTCCTCTTCTTCGGACTCCTGGTCGTCGCTGTCGCCGTCACCGGTCAAGCAACGCCAACCGCCGTCCGAGAAGAACAGGTAGGGATCCGCCGTAATGGTTTTCATAAGCGCGCCCCAGTTCAAGTTCATCTGGCCCTCACTGAAGGGGATGTCCACATCGGTCAACCAGTTCTTGATGTCTTCCAACAACTCCATGGGGATGGTGTTGATGTGCACTGGCGCCTTCAGGAAGTCCTTGAACACAAACACCAAGTCAAAGTTCTTCAACCCGAACTGCACACGTTCCAAGTGGGTGATCTCAATCTCCTCCAATGTCACCACCAAGTAAGGGGGATCAATGAGCGAGATCAAACAATCTCTTGTAGGCATACAGAACACCGCCGATCTGAACGGAACACCTTGGAAGCCCAACTCGCGGAAAGGAATGTCCAAATCCAACGCACCGCGCGAGGATTCACTGATGAGCTCGGCAAACGTCTTGAACTCCTTGTCCAAAATGGCCTTTCTCTTTCTCTCTTCCTGTTCTTGCTGCAACTCGTCCTCGTCACCGTACCTGTATCTTCTCTTGCGGCCTCCGGTCTCGTCGAACGCCATGTCACTCGCCTCACGGTAAAACTGCACATCGAGCGTCTTTCTCTTACCAATCATGATGGGGCTCTTCAAGTGACAGTGAATGAGGACGATCAACTCCTCTTTGCATGGCTGGAAGAACAAATGCTTGATGTTGGAGAACAAGATGTCGACGCGCTGGTCAGCACGGAACGACGACTGGTATCTTAAACCATTCTCGTGGATTTGAAGAACACCGCCGACTTTTCTCGTGTCGGGCGTAGGACGCACAAAAACTTGCTCCAACTTCTTCATTCTGGACCCCTTCAACTCAACCAAGTTGCCCTGGGACACCACATCCGCAAGCTGCTTCTTCTCGGCTTCTCTCTTGACGCTATCCTTCTTCAAGTCTTGAATGGCCTTGTACACGTCCACCATTCTTTGGCGGTCACGCGATCTGAATGTGATGGAGCGCACAAAGTGGTTGTCGGGCGAGTCTTCGTATGGCAACTCGGTTCTTCTCGAGTTAGCACCACCGGCGCCAGGCGAGTTGAAGTTCAAGCGCAAATATGTGTAGTCACCTTCCTCGTTCTGCGAACCGTTTTTGAACGAGTTGATGTGGAAAGGTACCGGCCGGCCGCTGATGGGCAAGATTATTGTGTGGTTTTTGTAGTCAATGTGGATCTTCAAGTCCTTGACGTTGCTGGGGATTTGAGACTCACGAACATACGACTCGTACCTCTTGAACACTGGCTTTAGCTCGGACTCGTCGGTGGCGTCGGCCTTGGAGAAGCGGGCCAAGCCTTCTTGCTGTCTCTTTTCGTGAAGCTTCTTTTGTATCTCTTGGCGCACCTTTTCTGCATTCACGTCGTCCGCCGCCGCACTCTCGTGTCTCAACTTGGACTTCAAGATCTTGGAGTTCGCCTCGTTGATAGCCAACTTTTTCTCGATGTTGATATCCTTCTCGGACTTCAACTTTCTGTCTCCGTTCTCACTCTTGACACCGTTGGTCTTTTCATCCTCCTTGAAATAGAAAGTGATCTCTTTTCTTGACTTTTGATAGTTCGTCAACAGAATCGCCTCGCCCTCGCTGACCTTGTAAGTGTCAGTAAGAAGCAAGGCGTAGCTTTTATTCTTGGCAGTCAAGTTACTGAAGCCAATGGTCAAAGAGATCACCTGGCCATTGACCAACAGTCTCTCGCTCTTGGCGTTCAACACGAAAGTCGAGTCGCGGAACTCGAGACCCGTGAGCCAACCAGCATTCTTGGTGAGTTTGTCAGCCAATTCGGGTTTCTTGCCCTCAACAAAGGCCACTGCGCCAGCATACACGTCCTTAGCCTTGGCGCCATCCTTCAACAAGGTCTTGGCAATGTGGTCTTGCAACTCCAACAAGATGTCGTAGTTGGCCTCGATCTCGGGCGTGGGATCAATCAAAAACGTTCTGCCAATGTTCGAGCAGTAGTTTTTGTAACGCAAACCCAAGGAGGCGAGGATGACTCCGTCGCCAACAAAACGCTTCTCCGTAGACAATGCGCTCGGCCTCAAGTCGTAGTCGCCACCGCTCTGGACAATAGGCGAATAGCACCAGTCCACGAGCTCGGGGTCAAAGTCTCTGCTGGCCTGCAACAACTTTTTGCCCAACGCGGACTTGGTGAACCACTTGTTGCTGTCGATCTTCTTGTCGAGCTTCTCGGAAATGTCAACGTTGGTGGTTTTCGTCTCATTGTCCACGATCTCCATCATATCGTTGGCAAACGAGTCCATCATCACAACGGACGCTTTGGCGGCCAACAGCGTGGCCGCGTACTCGTCGGCATCCTTGAGCTCAATACTTTTAGACACAAGAAGGGCAGCGTCTGCGGTCTCCAAGTTGGCTGGCCCAGACTCCTCCTTCCATTCGTCAATGAACTTGCCCTTGAAGGAGTCCTTGACGATATTACCGATCTTCTTCTCGGCAGACGACACCTTCTTCAATTCGGCGACAAGGTCTGTGAACAACTTCTTGTTGTGGTCCTGGTCCTTCGTTCTGGTCCAGATTTCCAATTTGCTGGAGTTGGCGGTGGGCTGCACGGTCAAGTGGCGCAAGTGCTTGGCCTTCCCCTCGGACGTGATGATGATGCACTTGTCCTGGTCGATGAAGATGGCGGTGTGAGCAAACTCATACCCAAGGAGCCAGAGCTGCAACACGGTGGACTTCTTGTAGGTGGATTCATCGTCCCGTGCACCCGTGAGAAACAACAAACACGAGAAATCCGACGAGACCAAGTTTCTCTGTAGGATCGACAACCGCTTGTGGAACGCAGCGGCGTCGATGGTGACTTCAGACATGGTTGTAGTTGATTTTTTCGGTGAGCAATACGTCGCGAAAAATATGGAGGAACACTTCGATGAAGACTGAGCGCCAGTGGCAAGACAAGGTAGTGGAGGCGATGACGGAGAGAATAAGGAGGCAGAAAGGGAAGTAGAAAGGAGAGAGGGAGGAAGGAGGAGGAAAGGGGCGAGGAGAGTACAGAATGGGTGGATAGGGCCGCGGAAGGCAGTTCGAGGTTGATGGTACGGAACGACAGATGATATAAACAACACAGCATACGTAAGCAATTAAGTGATGAATGTCGTTCGGTGGCAAGTGGAACGAAATCAAATGCTGGTGGAAGAGTTCAAGTGTGGAGTAGTTCGTGAAACACCCGTACACTCTTAGTCGCTATCGAGACGCGTCTTCGCGTATAAGATAGACCTTGACACTGTAGCAGAAGCAGGCAAAGTATAGGCACCACAGGCACCATAGGGAGCATAGGCAGCATAGGCAAAGCATAGGTAAACTGCACTTCAGTGTCGAGCTCTTAGACGACAGTGACGTGAGCGAGCGAAATCGCCTATAATTATACTTAGAGGCTTGTGTCTGACACGGTCTCGTATGTGCTTTGCTTAAGGTACCAGATGCTTGTCTTAACGTGTAAATGTGCTTTCTTTGTCGCTTTAATGTGTATTCATGACCAGGCATCGAACGTCCTGTAGGAATCAAACGCGATACGCGTACCCAAACACTTACCACTAGTTACCACTTATGTTCAGACAGACGAAAAGAAGAATCGCTGGACGGAGAAACTTCGAGTCCGTGGCCGCATACGCGGAGGGGAAGTCGCTGTACCCGTCAAGATTGTCATTTTACGATGCGCCGCCTTTGGAGGAAATCACGTTGGAGGAGTTTGAGACGTGGGCCATAGACAGATTGAAGATCTTGATTGAGATCGAGTCTTGCTTGGCGCGCTCCAAGTCACTCAAAGAGACAGAGGCAGTGGTCAAGCCGCTCTTGCTCAAGTACTTGCCGCTCACATCGCCGTCCGCTTCAACTTCCGACTCGCACATCTTGGCCGAGCGTCGCAAGGACTACTACTCCCACTACACGTTGCGCCTAGTCTTCTGCCGCACGGAGGAGCTCCGCCGCAAGTTCATCAAGAACGAGAGCATGCTCTTTAAAATCAGATACAACATGCTCCAGCCCAAAGAGCAGCAGGAGTTTGTCAAGTTGAACTCGAACAAGTTGTTGTGGCAGTACATCTCGCAAGACGAGAAACTCGACATTGCAGACGACCTCTACGCCGCGTCTAGTGCCACCATTAGAACGGTCATGAGCATGGACAACGCTGGCGACGTCAACTTCAACATCACCCCAGACCAGTTGAAGCAACACATACGAACGAAGGAGAGCTTCATCAAGCTCCCCTTTGAAAAGGTGCCCAATTTGGTCTCGCTGAGGCAAGTCTACTTGTCGAAAGGCTACGCATATATTCCCTCCACGTTGCAGGTGAGCCTACTCACAGTGGTGTTCACCGACCTGTTGTCGCGTGCTCTCATGAAGACGTTCCAGGCTCTTCCCAGATTGGAGGAGGACGACCGTTTGCTCCCATTGTTGAACAACTTGTCCCGCAACTTTGCCAACATCCAGTACGACAGTTTTGGCGACGGCGCCGACGCGTCCGACATCAACGCTATGTCGATATCCACCCCGCAAATCAACAAGCACTTCCCCCTCTGCGCGACACACTTGATGAAGAGCGTGAAGCACGACTCGCACTTGAAGTACGATGGACGTCAACAGCTAGGCTTGTTCTTGAAGGGCATTGGACTTAACGTTGACGAGGCTTTGAAGTTCTGGTCCTATGAGTTCACCAAGTCCAGCAAGATGAACATGGATACCTTCAACAAAGAGTACAAGTACAATGTCAGACACATCTACGGTCTAGAAGGTGGCCGCATCAATTACAAGCCTTGGGACTGCAACACCATCTTGCTGCGCAAGCGTCCACAGCGTGGCGAGTACCACGGGTGTCCTTACAGGGACTTGCAAATGGAGCTGCTTGTCAGCACCTTGAACGATATGGGGATCACGGACCAGCATGACATCAACGGAGTGGTGGAGGACGTCAACAAGCAACAGTATACTGTCGCTTGTACGAGGGTGTTTGAGATCACCCACAAGCAACAGATGGAGAAAGCGTCCAAACCGGAGAACCTTCACATTACCCACCCTAATTTATACTTTGATAGATCGAGGCAGCTCGAGAAAAACGACGCAAAAGCTACTGCTGCCTGAATAACGAATACGCGATGGCAATATATAAATGTGTGGGAATACGTGTAATGGCGCATGGTTAGATGTCCAGCAATAAATAAAAGTGTGCGTCAGTCTTAGCTCAAGTCAATCGTCTTCAACACCTTGCGAAAGCCAAAGAATGACGCTCCTGAGCCACAGAGGCCCACCCAGAACGGCGACAAACACCCGTCGTATAAGGACCAGTGGAGGACCAACGGCAACTGCACAACCTGTGTGAACATGCTGATTCGCCAGTCCTTGTTCCACTTTGACACCGGAGTTCTGCGGATGAGCTCCACGATCTCAATGAGCAAGTAGACACCCCACACTCTGGACGACCAAATGTAGGTTTCGATACACCACTGGGCGTTGTCGCTCGTTCCGATCCAGTTGTGGTCGGTCAACCAGCCCACGTTCTCGAAAAGCTCCAAGACGAGGCAGTTGAGAGCCTGGAGCAAATTTACGAACCGGTCGAGTCTTGCCACGGGCAGCGGGTTCACCAAAGCGGTGAACTCGTCTATGATCCAGGGCATGTACTTGATGGCCTCGGTCAACCTGTGGAAAATTCTTATGTCCGAGATGTACGAGGAGATTTGTTTCAAGTGCACGGCCAAATTAGACTTGGGCAAAGCCTTTTCCTCCACTTTGCCTGCTTCAGCCTTCACAGCTTCGGCGCCAACCTCTCTCTTTGTGGCTTGCGTAACCAACTTTCTGTGGAACGAAGCGAAGTAAAGCCTGTCCACCACTTGCAACAACTTGTGCTTCTGGGAAACAAGGAATGCCTTGATTTCATGCTTGTTGTTCAAAATTGCGCTCAACAAGAGCGTGAAGTAGCAGATAAAGTACAACGTCGAGTCGAGAGTTGCAGTGCTGGAGAGCACCTTATCGTTGATTTCCTGGTAGAATTTGCGGGAAAAAAGGGACTTTTTCAAAGCATGGTTGAGCTTCAACAACACTGACAACGGGAGGGGCTGTTTGGCCTTCGTTGTGAAGGGAGCGATCGAGGCCATCTCCATGGTGTAGTTCGAATGTTTTCTGATGCCTGGGGAAGACCTGTGTATGGTCGGAACCTCGGCCCTAATCTGGAAAAGCAACGAGATGTGATTCCAGCACTTGCGCCCCGAAAGCGACTGTTCAGACAAACAATGTACATAGTTGTTTATTCACATTTCCAGCCGTACGAAGAGAGTCACTGATATCCAGATTCGCTACGTGAAACAGGAAAATCGATCTATCAGTGGTGCGGGTTACTTTGCAGCATGCGAGATCCAGCCGCGGCTAAACAGGCTCACGGCCAACATTAGACATGGAGCTTCTCAATGTGTAGCACAAAGTGTAGTAAATCTAAGATTGGATAAGATCGCCCTAGGGCTACAACGGTCACAAACACATTATATACATATTAGAAATAAGTTACGTCGACAGCACAACGTCTATCGTGCGTCTGTTGAGCTCGGCCTGCTCCTTGGAGGCGTACACCTGCAATGCACGTTCATCTGCTGAGCCCACGGTCTCCAAGACCACCTCATTAATCTCCTCGACCTCATCGGCCACCTGGGGCAAGATCAAGTTCAAGAATAAGCCGATGAAACCCGTCACCGCGAAACCCGTCTCCATCACCAACACAATGGCGTCGAAAAAACCCTGCAAGGACTTGTTGTCACCGTCGTAGGTAAAAACGTAGGAGAACCAGGTGGGCACCAACGTCGCACCTATGCCGGGAAGGAGCGAGCATGTGAGCAAGAAGCGGTCTCTTCTGGTGAACTCCGTGGTGGAGATAATCTTGATACCAGAAACGGCCACCGACGTGAACAAGAACGACGTCATGCCACCCAACACCGCGTAGGGGATCGACACAATGGCGCCCGCAAACTTGCTGAACACACCCATGACAATCAAAAAGAACGCACACCAGTAGCCCACGTTTCTGTTGGCACATTTTGTGACAGAAATGACACCGTTGTTTTGCGCAAAGGTGGACATGGGCGTCACGGTCATCAAGCCGGACAAAACACCGTTAATACCATCGCAGAGAATACCTCCCTGGATTCTCAGCTCAAACTGCTCGCCCTCGACCTCCAACCTCGACACATCACAGGTGGCGGTGATGTCACCGGTGGCCTCCATGATCAACGTGATGTAGACGGCCAAGAACGGAAGCACAATTGGTGCGTAGACCTTCAAGCTGAATGTGTGCACCCAGATGAAAGTCACCGCTGGTGCAACATCGATGTCTTCGGCCGAGAAGTAACCGCAAGCGGCAGCAACAATGCAGCCCACAAGGAGACCCACAATCACCGCACAAGACTTCATGATGGGCGAGCCGAACCGCTCGCACAAGATGATGGAAACATACACCAAGAACCCCAAGCCGATGAATTGAGCCGAGCCCCAGGGCAAGTTCTTTTTGCCACATGTGGAGCCTACGCAGCCAGAGCCGCCGGCCCAGTTCTCGAAACCAGTCTCAACCAAGGAGCATCCAATCAAGAGCACAACCGGCCCGGTCACAATCGCGGGGAACACCTTCTGGAGGATCTTGGACGGAGTGAACGACAATAAGATGTTGAGCAACGCACACACAATGCCAGTGCCCAAGATGTAGCCATAGCCGATCGGACACGCCTGTTCCACGCCGTCGATGGTTTCGCAAATGCCGTTCTTGTACATGATGGGAAACGCCTTCTCCACGATGGTGATGGTGGAAAACGACGTGCCCACCACGGAAAGAAGACCCGTTCCGACGTAATACTGCGTTCCGTAGATGTGGAAGCGGGTGATCTGAATGCACGACAAGATGCCCAGCACGATCAACGATGCCGACACCAAGTACTCGGCGTTTTTGGTGGAAAGGTTGGCCACGCCTGCAATGATAATGGGGGGCGACACCACACCGGCCAACATGGCCAACGCGTGCTGGAAGCCCAAGATGAAGCCAAGAAACACGGGCATCTCCGAGTTCAAGCCGAAGAACGGCTGCGTTTTCGCTGGCTTCCTGGAGAACGGCAAGTCGGGCACGAAGAGGTATGCATAGTCGTAGTCTCCGAAGAAGCCCTCACGCGTGGTCCACTTGTGGACCAATCTCTTTCCAAAAGAGGCGACAGACGAGGAGGCGGTCATGTTCGCTGGCTGCAAAGAAGGCGGCTCATGGGCTTTATACGGGTCTCTATCTAAAAGCCATTTTGCATCTTGCACCTATTCCTGCAGCGAAGAGGCCAATCGCTTTGCCGGACGGCTATCTCGTTCGGATTCCGCCGAAGCGCGTTCGAACGAGGCTTAGGAAACGGAAATTCCCCGGGCGCTCGAGTCGCTCTGCTCATGACAAACACTCTCGTGGGCTCCTTCAAAGTTTGGAGCACGTACTTGCAGGTAGTTCCGGGATGACAGCACTTTGACACATTTTGGACACATTTGGCTTGGCATCGAGCGGGGGAAGATGAAAAGAACCATGCGGAGCTGCCCGACAAAGATAAGGCGGCTAAATTCCAAACATCTGTATGGGCGGACCGGTCTGACTCCGAACCCTGCGTCTTGGTCAATTTGTTCGCGGCACGGCTTTTGGACATTACAAATCGGTATCTCTTATCGCGCGCAGTTGTGCGGTTAGGTACACTGCCAAAGTGAATGTCACAATACCGACTAAGAAAGACTAAGCGAACATTGTCAATGCGGGGTCTGAGTCGGAGACATGAGTCGGCATCTGAAAATGCACGGACGGTGCCGACATGTTGGCCATGTCACGTGCCACGGGTCGGCCCGTTACCTGGCGGCGATACACCGGCGGCAATGCAACATCGGAGTGGGACGAGTCCGAAACCAGTATTCCGACTCTTGGCGAGCTGAGCGATCTGCGATGCAGCTCTGCGTTTATGATCTCAAGTCTCCACAGCCTCGCCCATCTCGCCCAACCCAGATGGGTAAGTCTAAACCACAATGTAACCGCATGGGGAAGAAGATATGAAATCAGAACACCTCTTGGTTTGGCTCTCGAATTAGTTCTTCACTTTTGATATTATTTCGTAAAGTAAATTTTTATTCTCATATTCAGCGGCGGGAGAAATATTGTCTACTTCCGCACGTTACTTGCAAAATTGCGAACTACAGAATGCATCTGAAATGTGGAGAACACTATCAGACGTAAAAATCCGAGTATAGAACATGAAATCAGGTTAATAATCAAGACGTCCACCCGCTCTATTACGTGCCTAGATCTGATGTAGTCGAGGAGAAGAATGCTGGTTGGCCTAGGGTCACTTTGGCCCGCCATAAGTGAGACCTAAGTATGTACCGATAAGTAAAGTGTTACGCTGAGAGGAGGTCTGAGTTGGTACGATCAAAACATCAGAATTGACATCAAGAATTCCCGTTTAAACGATTTCTTCGAAAGAAAATCCAAATTGTCACGCCAGTACTGGGTACGCATTGGTTGCTCTGCGCAGTCGCATCAGTCGCACACCACGAACTAGTCCAATGAACTCAATTGCAGTGGTTGGCGGAAATGGATTTCTTGGGCGCAAGATCTGCGAAATAGGCGTCCGTCTTGGTTGGTCTGTGTCGTCCCTTTCCAGGTCCGGCAAACCTCCTGCCGCTCTCTCGCACTCGGACCATGCTTGGATCTCTCAGGTCAAGTGGAACAAGGCAGACCTCTTTGACCCAAGCTCGTACGCTGAGGTCATCAAGAACAAGACTGCAATCGTGCACTCCGTTGGCATCTTACTCGAGAACCAGGACTACAAGCTGGCGGTCAACCTGAACTTCAACTTCCTCAACGATGTGCAGAGGTTGGGCAACCTTCTTAAGGGCTCCAATCCCATGGCCCGTGACAACAAAAACTCCTACGAGGCCATCCAGCGTGATCTGGCGGTGTTGCTTGCTGACGCCTATTTGAAGGAGTACACTGCTGACGGCACCCCCACCATGGTGTACATCTCAGCCGACTCCAAACCACCAATTGTGCCGGAAGGCTACCTCACCACGAAGAGAGAGGCCGAATTCGAGCTTTCGTGCAAGAAAGGGCTTCGAGCCATATTCATGAGACCGGGCTTCATGTATGACGACAACGAATCGGATCTCAACAACAGAAAACTATTAAGCAAGCTCATAGGATTGGGCTACGACGTGAAGCGTGGGGTATTTGGCGACAGCATCGGTGTGCTCAATGGGTTGGTGCGTCCGCCGGTTTCAACCGAGAAGGTTGCGTTTAAGTTGTACGAAAAGCTCCAGGAGCCAACCTTTCAAGGCGTGGTGACGAATGAGGAGATCAAGAACTTCTAGTCCAAATGCACTGCAGCGCATAATTTACGGTTGAACGTCTTTTCAAGTGTAGCCACTATTTATCTATGGAGGGAGGCTGCTATATATGGCCGTCGTCTATACTCCGTAATTAAACCCGTTCACGTATCTTGTCTTCTGCCTCACAAGATACTTTCTCAACTCGTCGCCGATAAAAACCGTGCTCGTCACCAAAAGCAAACCTAACAAGTCTTTCAAAGAGAGAGCCTCTGTTTGAAATATAGACTGGAAAAATGGAACGTAGATAGCGCAGAGCTGGCCCAAGAGCGAGCCCGCAACCGCAAGGTTGAACATCTTGTTGGTGAGACCCATGTCGAAGATGGACTTGGAGTAGTGACGGCAAGACAACGCGTTGAACATGTCAAAGAGAACGAAGCACGTAAACGTCATGGTAGTGTCCCTGGCGGTGATTTGGTTGTCTTGCATTTCCCTGACGAACACGTACAACGTACCGACAATGATCATTGCAGCACTTTGCAAGACCCTCTTGATGACTTGCTGGGTCAAGATCTTGTCGTTTCTCTTTCTGGGCGGCTTGTTCATCACCTCGTGGTCGACTGGCTCCACACCCAACGATTGCGCCGGAGGACCGTCCATTAAGATGTTGATCCACAATATCTGCATGGCGTTCAAAGGGTTGGGCAAGCCGAAAAACGTAGCCAAGGCAATCAATGTCAAGGCGGCAATCGATGTGGAAAGCTGGAACGTGATGAAGTTCTGGATGTTGTAGAATATGCCCTTGCCCTCTTCGATGGCGTTCAAGATGGTCGAGAAGTCGTCGTCAGTAAGCACCATGTCGGCGGCCTCCTTGGCAACGTCTGTACCGTTCTTGCCCATGGCAATACCGATGTCGGCCAATTTCAACGCAGGCGCATCGTTGACGCCGTCGCCAGTCATGGCAACAATGTCGCCTCTTCTCTGCAACGCTTTCACGATCGTCACCTTGTGCTCTGGGGTGGTTCTGGCGAACACAGAGACGTTGTGAATGGCATGGCTCAAGCTCTCCTCGTTCAATTTGTCCAACTGGTCGCCGGTCATGATCGAGTCCTGGCTGGCGACAGGAATGCCGATTTGCTTGGCGATGTTGGCAGCAGTGGAAGGAGAGTCACCGGTGATCATGATCACATGGACACCGCCCTTCATCAACATGGCGATGGAGTGTCCCACATTTGGCCGAGGGGGGTCCTTCATGCCCACCAATCCGACAAATACCAAGTCCGAGGGCAACTTCAAGCCGTCCTTCTCGTCGATGTACTTGAGGTTGTTTTTCGCCATGGCCAACACACGCAAGCCTTCTGAGGCCAACGCGATGGATTTCTGGTGGATGAACTCGCGGATCTCGTCGTTCAAAGGCTTGGTGTTTCCAGCCTCGTCCACATATTTCGTGCACAACTGCAACACAGCCTCCGTGCCGCCCTTAACGTGGGTCTCGCACTTGCTGTTGTCGCCGGCGTGCACGCACACGGCCATGAACTTACGGTCGGAGGAGAAGGGCAACTCGTAGACACGCTCCTTGGTGCCGCGCACGTCGTCAAGGCCGAAATGGGGCAAGCACTCGACAATGGCGATGTCCGAGGGGTTGCCAACGTACTTTTCGTTCTCGCGGGAGAAGCGCGCGTTATTGCAGAGGTTGCCCAGCTCCAAGAGGCGGGCAACCGAGGGGGTCATCAAGTGATGCAAGGTGGAGTCGTCGGTCTTTTCAACCACCAAGAAGGGCAGCGAGCCCGCGTGGAAGTCGAATGTCCAGAGCTTGGTGACGGTCATGTGGTTCTGGGTCAAGGTGCCCGTCTTGTCGGAGCAGATGACATTGACGCTGCCCAAGGTCTCGACGCTGGGCAAGCGGCGCACAATGGCCTTGCGGCGCGCCATGCGCAACACACCGAGCGCAAGCGTGACGGTGACGATGATGGGCAACCCTTCGGGGATCGCAGCCACGGCCAAAGACACGGAGATCTGGAACATGTCCAACCACTTGCGGCCCTGGATGATGCCAAGGAGGAAGATGATGCCGATCACGACGAAACTGAACACAGAAAGATCCTTGCCCAACTTGTCCATCGCCTGCTGGAGCGGCGTCTTGGGCTTCTCGATCTCGGACATCATCTCGAACACAATGCCAAACTCCGTCTGCGAGCCCGTGGCAATGACCAAGCCGGAGCCGTGGCCATCGCGCACTAGCGTGCCCATGAACGCCACGGACGTGCGCTCAGTGACGGGCACATCAG
The DNA here is from genome assembly GCA_030573355.1 of Helenozyma rhizophorensis. Classification (NCBI taxonomy): domain Eukaryota; kingdom Fungi; phylum Ascomycota; class Pichiomycetes; order Serinales; family Metschnikowiaceae; genus Helenozyma; species Helenozyma rhizophorensis. Next base: position 171,719 of record JAJMDD010000014.1, read on the forward strand.
CACCGCCCACCACGGGCGCCACCAGCTTCTTGACTGGCCGGTTCTCGCCGGTAAGGTTGGACTCGTCGATGGACAAGTGCACGGTTTCGGTCAAGCGGATGTCCGCGGGGATGCGGTCGCCCTGGCTGAAGTGCACCAAGTCGCCGGGCACCAACGACGACGCCAACACGCTGGAGGTGTTGCCGTTGCGGGTCAACTTGGCCACCGCGGGCACCAATTTGTTCAACGCCTGCAAGCTCTGCTCGGAGCGGTACTCTTGCACGAAGCCCACCGACACCACGATGGTGATGGCCAACGTGATGGACACGGCATCGTCCACGTTGCCCATCCAGAAGCTGATGACGGCAGACGCGATCAAGAGGAGAATCAACGGGTCCAGGTAGAACGACAGCACGAACTTCATGAGCAACAGCTCTTCCTCGCCGGAGTCCAACTCGTTGACGCCGTGGATCAGGCGCCTGTTGAGCACGTCCTGGTTGTTGGAGAGCCCAGCCGATGCGTCCGTGCGGAGCTCCGTAAGCGTGTCTTCCACCGATAGCTGCGAGAAGCGGATGGACGGCGTGGACGGCCGAGGCGCCTTTTCTCCTAGAAGGAACGGGTTTTCGCTCATGGGGAGGACACTGGTGTACACTGGTGTTTTTTTACTGCGATGTTGGTGCGCGCGGTATACTGCGAAGGAATCCGCAGCCGCGACACTGCAAGGCCACGTTACGAGGCTGATTAAACCGCAGGGCTACATTTCGTCCCAAGCGAGATTCACAGCGACGAGCAGGCGGTGCAAGAGGACATGTAGGCAGACTACTCTGGTTGATAGCGCTGTATGTATATCCAGGGACAAGGCGAAGCAGGAGGGGTAGATCACTGTGAGGTGTCAGATAAGATCGGCATGCAAAGTCCACACAGTTGCTGAGCCCACACAGTTGCTGAGCCATGACACAAGATCATGTATCATCAAAGGACGGTCAATCAATGCTTCTAGAAGAATTTGTAAGCGGATACGCGGACGAGGCTGAGCATGGTAGGGCAAGGTAGAGGCGAGTACGTGGCAGAGGTAACGTACGCCGGTGGTAGACACATTCTATAAATGACAACATTAGGCCGGCCTGACTGTCTCGCTCGCAGCCTTTGAGAGCCGGTTCATCACCGCAAGCCCATCCCCACTTTCGGGTACACCCTCCACGAGAATCAAGTCCACGCCCGCGGCATCGGCGTCTCGAAGGTCGCGGAAGAGACTGCGTGCCACCTCCGCCGAGTCGGTGCCCATGTGCCGCTCCACGGCGAAGTCCACACCCATGTCGGCCGCCCGTGCAAACTGGCCCGCGCGCAACAACGCAAACGTGCCACCCTGGCCCGCAACGTACCTCTGCACCGCCTCGATGCCGTCCCCGCACCCCTCGAAGAGCACCACCTTCGCGGTTGGCGAGTAGTGCCTGTACTTCATGCCGGGCGTCTTCACCGCCTCGAGCTTACCGGCTGTCTTCTTGGCAAGTACAATATCTGTCCACGCACCGCCGCCATTGGCACGAATCTCCTCCGCGGAGATTCCACCGGGACGAAGGAGCATGGGTGGAGACACCAAACCGTCAACCACCGTGGACTCCACGCCCACGGAGCACGCACCGCCGTCCAAAATATAAGGGATCCGGCCATCCAAGTCGTGGTGCACGTGGCTCGCTAGCGTGGGGCTGGGCCGCGTCGACGCGTTGGCCGACGGCGCAGCCAACGGCGTGTCGCTCACGGCGATGAGTGCTCTCGCGACCGGGTGGTCGGGCATGCGCACGCCAACAGTGTTCTGACCAGCAGTAACGAGTTCCAGCACAGGGCTTCCCTTCTCAACAGGAAGGAGTATAGTCAACGGCCCCGGCCAGAACTTGTCTATAAGCTTATCGTACACTTTCGGTATCTGATGCAGCTGGGTGAGAATTAGCCTTTCGATCTGCTCTCTCGAGGAAACATGCACTATGAGGGGGTTATCGGCCGGTCTGTTCTTTGCTCGGTAGATGGCTTTCACAGACTCGTCGCTGAGTGCCGAGCCTCCGAGGCCGTAGACTGTCTCAGTGGGGAAGGCCACCGTTACTCCAGGTTTCCTCACCTCGTTTGCAGCAACATGGATGTTGTGCTTGGTTTCTTCGTCCGAGAATAGCGGCAAGTCTTCGGAAAACAGAATAGCTCCCGGTTTCACGGGCAAGATCTTGGTGACGGTGGACATTGTGGCGCTTCGTCGAAGGAAGCTTCGCATACGGTGTGCTCGATGAGCCATCACTTCTCATCGAGCGAGCCACAATGTGCAGGACCATCTAAACCATGCTGCATATCTGCTATTCAGAATACTATGTTCTCTGTGATGCTCGTCTTCTCGTCGTCGGTCAACAATTCGTAGTACTTCTGGAAGTTGCCAAGGTTCTTGCTTGTGCACTCTTTGAAGAACTGGACAAGCAAGTCCTTGATGCCTTGATCCGCGTTGTCCTCGTGGTCGTTCTCGTCGTCCGAGTCTACGTAGCCCTTCAACTGGTCGTAATTGGGCACCCCGATATCGTCCATATCTTCCCAGTCACCGTCGTCTTCGTCACCTTCGTCCTTTTCAGGCAAGTAATCGTTTGGATCCGGCTGCTGGCACTGAAACCCGAGCTCTCCAGCCAACAACTTCAAGATTTTTTGCGGAGCTGGAATTTGCGTGTACTTCTGAGGCATAGTTTTGGCCATAGACCGCGTAATGATGAGGTCACCATCGTAAGGGATGTAATCACCGTCCACAATGAGGTTTGCGACTCGCTCGTCTCCGAGCGTGAAGATCTTGCCCAATGCAAGAATATTCTGCTTTATCTTCTCGTAACCTCTGGTGACTTCGAAGGAGTTGAACCAAATGGGCAACACTAACTCAAGTCCGTTCTTTTCCTGCCCAGAGGCATCGGATAATTTCGTATTGACCAATACATCAATGACCTGTTCGGGAGATGTGTTGAGGACAAGCTTACAGAAAACCATAATCAAGTTCTCAATGGTAACCACTTCCTTGGCAAGCACTAGTCTGGCAATCGTCGCACGCAAAAGGTGCAAGAAAAAGTCGTTGTTGAGATAGGATTGGAAATTCTCAAACAAAGAAATCACAATCAATCCGCAGTTCATGGCCGCACTATCCGAGAGCTGAGGAGACAAAAACTTCGACGCGACCTCCAAAAGCGAGTCAATACCAGGCTGCTTCGTCTCAGGATCTTTGAAGTCGATGAAGTAGCCAGACGCTCTCTGCAATAAGTTGTTGAACACTTCTCCACCGTTCTGTAAAATCTGGTCATCGTTTGTTCTCAAAATGATGTTTTTCAAAACCGGAAACACGTGAGAAAAGATCTCAGAGGGGAAGCTGCTTGAGAATTCTTGCCCCGAGCCGGAGGGCGAACCGTTGATAATATATCCAAGCAACTCAAGCGCCAAGTACAACTCAGGACTGTATTCCACTGATGCGTGTGACAAGCTTCCATTTATGATGTTGAGGATGAAAGGTACCAGGATTCCACAAACCTGGAGGTAGGTTTCCATGTCAATTCCTTCAAGTAATGCTTGTAAGCAGTCTGAGGAGTCAATCGTGAGTTGCACGTTAGCAGGGTCTTTAAAAGAAATTGTGAAGATCAATTCAACCACGTTTAGCCGTGATGCAATAGCGACTCGGAATGCTGATTTTTGATTGATATTGATAGCGACCGAAGTAGCTTCTAACAACACTGGTAAGGTGTCTTCCTCGCTGTCCTCGAGTAATGAGTATGTGATGTTGAAGATGAAATCTTGAAGCTGGTCATTCAAGGCCGACAATTCAAACCCAGGAACATTGTTCCACAAGGTAGCGCTCACCAAGGCGCTTGCCTTCACGAGGTCAAAAGAGTCGTCGTTGCAGCTGGTGGCAGCATATGTAATTGTATTCAGAAATCCCGAGTTTCCAAATGAACCCACCGATATTTTAAGATTAAACTTCTCCATGAAGCGAGGAAGAAGAAGAAATACCCTTGCGATCACGAGAGGATGGTTGGAAGGGCCAATTTCCACCGGGATCAATGCGTTGATATTTGACAAGTAGGAAGCTAACGAGAGGCCCGAGCCTATACTCTCAGCCTCTTCATTCAGGAACAAGCTTTCTGCGAGGAATAGATAGGCTTCTTTCATACGCCATTCAAGCGAGACGTCCACGCAGGCAGCCTGGATCGCATCAAATATATTCGAGGCATCCTTGTCGTTCAAATCTGTGAGAAAGTCAGCAATGGAGTCACGAACAGATACATGCGGCGACAAACCTGTGACATCCGTGACATAGGTATTGAAATCGGCCACGTACTCTTCAATCATCCTTTGGGGCAAAATCGAACATTGAGTCAAAGCTGAAATAAACGAGCTAAGCTGAGTGGAGTCCAAATTTTGCGAGAGGGGGGTAGTGTGTTGCAAGACCGAAAGCGTATTCAAAACCTCAGAAGTGAAGTCAACTATGCATCTTTCTGGGTCGTCAAGTTCTTCGGTCTTCAAAATTTGTACCGAATTGTTCTCCTCCACAAGCACAACGCGGTAGAGGTTGGACGCGTATGCAAGGTCCTCAACAATTGCATAAAGTAGAGCCGACTTCACTGGCTGCGCAACATGCTTTGAGAAATTACTCAACAAGTTGGTGTAAACCTTGTACAAGTAAGACTTGTAGGTGAGCTCCACCAACGCACAAGAATCGGCAGACATGGCCTGGGAGATCAGCTTGCGCAACAAATCAAGTAGTAACTCGGATAGGAAGATAATATGGCTAATCACAGACGCGCGTCTCTCTTTCAGATTCAACGCTTCTGCACTCAGTAAGGTATTAAAGACGGTCAAGTACAACTTGAGAGCACTCGTTTTCAAATCAGGCAGTACTTGTTGGCCAAGCAAATGCGTGATATGAGTGATGAGCTGATTGCCGACTCCGCCTTCCCAAAACTGGTCTTCAGTGATCAAATCATCGAACAAATCCGTCAAGACCGCTAGCCCACCTCTCACGGCAGTTGGGTCCTTCAAATTCGTCGTGTGCTCATACAATTGGCCGAGCAAGTCAGGCCACTCGTCCGGATAGTCGGCTGCTGCAATCTGGACTATAGCGTATGCGCTTCCCAGGCGGATTTTGGACTCTGTGGAGGTGGTGGCCAACTCGATCAACTGTTGGCGGATCATTGATTTCAACTCCTGGTCAATTGGGGGACCAATGAAGGCTGGGAACCCCATCGACCAAAACTTGGGCACGAGCCGTTTCAAATGAAGCAAACACGACTGTCTGACATCCAAAGATATCCGCTCTTTTCTGGCTGCGGCCGACACAATCAAACCGTACGCAACTCCAGAGGGATCTTGAGCGGCTTGACGATTAAATTCGAGTTCTGCGGCAGTTCTTATGTTGTTGTCTGGACTGGTCTGCTCCGAAAGGAGCCGGAGAAGCTCCGTTTCTTTATCCATATCGAAATGGTGAAGAGTGGTAATCTCTTCTCGCGCGTCGTGCAGGCCAAGAGTGATCACGCGTTGAGTGCCCCAAACGTTGAAAGGTGTTCAGAGCAAGTGAAAGTTCTGTTCAAATTAGTTTAGTGAAACAAACTGTACTTGCCCACATCCTTGGAAGTGCCGTTTAGTCTGAGCAGTGTCCTCGGATTCCGGACGTTGTTCCCATGAACGTCGGCGACGGATGTCCTAAGCATACCGCTACTTCGAGGCGAATTGAAGTAGCTTAGTAATGGAATCTTACTCGTAGTTTTGACTTGAATCGTGAGTTGCTTGCCGTGTTCCCACTGACATCACGTGTTCACCTTCACATTCGACTGGGTGCAAAATGCCGTCCTCCTCGCGATATCACAGACCATATTTGCACAACCAACAAATGAATAGTATGGCGGCCCTCATCAGAAAGCTTTTGCATCGCAAAAGAGGATTCGAATTGAAGACCCCGATGATTCACAGTTCCAAGACTTGGGGCTTGTTTCCCAAAGGAAACGCACCAAGCAGCATGGTACCTTGGGATAAAGGATGCCTCTTTGAAGCAGAACGTACTCACGCTGAAGTGTATACTGGAGCATTTTCTTGCGCTCAAGAGCGAGCAGCCTCCTATTACCGGTCACCCCTGTATCACGATACGGTTTCCCTTTCAACGCACGTTCCCTACATGAATAGATCGTACGGATTGAAGCTATCGTTGATGAAATCCGATTGCGGGGTCGTATGACTGGACAAGTCACAACAAAATCGTCCCAAATTGCGTCAATATTTACGATAACAGAAGCACAGTCTCAACTTCACGCCTCAACGATTACAAAGTGACGGCTGCAAAGCCCCTGCAATTTCTAATATGCCTTGGATTATCCTCGGCATGCCACCTTTTCCATTTAGCCCATTCTGTTCATATTCCAGGTGACTACGATGAAATTCGATTTTGAATGCTGATGTGAATCGCATCGTTCAATCACAGCTCTAGGTCGCGGCTGCAAGTTGGTGTAAGACATACTTACATAAAGCCTAGCGAGAAGCTCCGATCTCCGAGTTTAAACAGTCACATGACAACCGACATCTAGCATCTCTCACTATGAGTCTTTACCTAATGAAGTTCTGTACAACCTTATCTTTATCTTGTTTGTCCACCGAAGGACTCGTACGTGTAGTATGCACTCCTGCACCCCAAGTATTTGAAACGTCATATCTCAGCCTCCAAATATACACCCAACACAATGGATTTTGGCGGACTGGATTTGAATGGAGCGTTCAAGATCGCAAACTTGGCTGTGGCCGCCCTTTCGGTATGTGATAACACACTGTTTATTCGTTTCACCCTCTAACCTCAAGGTTTTATCTGGACTTTCCCAACTCTTCAGCGGTGTTCAATCGTTCGTGCTTGGAATATACATAATATCCTTCGGTGCAGCAATTGGACTCTTGGAATTCAGAGTGCCCACCGAGGCATACACCTATGGCTCGTTTTTGTTCTCTTTCGTGGGCCGAGGCGTTTTCTACACGTTAATCGGTGCCAGCGTCAACGGAGCCAGCTGGTTCAGGCTCTTTGCTAGTCTCGTGATTTTCGTCATTGGTTTGGTTTACATCGCTTTGGAAGCAGTTCCTAGTGTTTCTCCCCCTGAGAATATGAGTCCGGAAGGTATCGCCATAGGCGTACAGGATGAGGACATTGTCTGAGATGCCTGACCTTGCGCGTGGTCAACGGTATAGTATTCTTGCATTCCAACGAATGCCCAAACACGGTATATTCGAATGTACGTGGGTGACGATAAGTCAGACTACTCGTTATGGGTGTGGCGCGACAACTCTAATGCCCTCGGCCATGAAAGGCGACATTACATTTCTCTACGGAAGGACTCATTTCCTATCCATCTCGTTTATTTCATATGCCCAATACATTCTCTATGAGTTCCATGTCAGAATCGGAGTCGGAATCCGCATCGGACATGTTTGCCAACAACAAACCTTGAGACCGCGTGATATTTAACGGACTCGTGGGCCGAGAGATGTCATAGCTCGTAGATCCATCAATGATGCCAATACGCTTTAGTTCGCTTTCCAAAGTATCGTCATTGGCACTCAATACCCTGGGCACGATACTATCTCGAGGCGAATCCTCGAACAGGTGCTCCAGGATGGGGGATGCTTTGGTCTTACTCTTGAACTTGAACTCGCCTTTCCCTAACACGTTATTCCAAGGGTTAGTGAATATTGCTTTGGGTTGCACCCTTTTATGATCGTGTAGCTCCGACACTGGAATCGACGACGTAAATAACTCTGATGGAAGCACAATCAGCACGTCCGACATGACAATTCCCCACTTTTCTATTATAGAATCGATTTCGGAGTGGAGTTTGACCGTCTTGGAATCTATTTCGATCTGCAAAACCGAGGTTTCTGGCACCGTGGTGGTGATTCCCTCGGCTAAAGGCAATAACGTGGGCGCGGAGTGGTTCGTCCAAATAATAAGAAAGTTCGAGAACAAGTAGACCATTGCAGGAGCGAAATTTCCTTGGCCAAATGCCACCATGAGCTGGTCAACTAGCCTGAGCGGACCAAGGGATACCAAGAGAGCCAAATCAAACGACGGGATGTAGTTGAGCATATGCTTGATGAACGCATTGCGCATCTCGTCCAAGGGTTGCATTCTGTTTTCCTCAATGCTTACAGACACCGTTGCGAAAGAAGGCGTTGGCGAATGCGGGCATACTGAAGACCTAACATCTCCTCTGAGCAAGAGAAGTGAGTTCTCGCAAACAAAGTATCGAGACTCTCTATTTGCCGTGCTGCACACCGATTGTCGCGCCAATATCGGAGCTGGCTGCAAAAGGGTACCACTGTGAGAAGCGGTGTGCTTGTGAGAAGCCAACAGCTTTTGATCTAAAGCCAGTTCGGCTTCAAGCATTTGTCCTAGGGGCCATTCTGGGATTTTTCTCTGTGCGATTGCGATTTTTAGTGAGAGCATCGCCTCTCGTACAAGCTTTGGTATCAAATGCTCTTCTGTCGGGTCCACCCTTTGCATCACTCCGCGTGACCTGCAATTATTTCCCTTGCAATTTGGAACGATAAGACTTTGGATCTCGTATTCGCTACTTGTTGCCGAAACTTGGTGCGACGAAATCGCGGTCTCGAGATGCACCTGAGTCATCGTTTCGAGACATTCCCCATGGATGCAATCTCCGCACTGAAGCGAAATTATTTTCTCATTGTCGAGCTTAGAATCTAAAGAGTCGCCGCAAATGGAGCATGGATGTCTTGTTCCGTCGTGTGTTTTCTGGCGAGCGTGAGTGGTGAAGTAGGGTTTGACTCTCGGGCCACTCACGTTGTCAATCATCGAGCGGCTCCACTTTCTAGGTGGGGGAGGTGCAAGTGTGCTCCCGCCCAATAACACTCCGCTCTGCTCCATTAACGGATAAAATTCGTCATCGTCAAGAATGTCAAGAGGTGTCAAAAATGTGCCCAGACTACGTGATAGTTTGGGAGGGGTGTTGTATGGGGTAGAGCTTGGAGAGCTCGAGAGAGATGGGGTCTGTTGAATACAGTCCTGGAAGGTGGGGAGAATGTCGCCGTCACTTTTGCGGCTCGGGGAACCAGAAAACGACTTGAGTCTTATTCTCCACTTGGAATTCAGCCGCGAGTTGGGAGGCGTGCGAAGCATTGAGTTTGGAGCACGATTTCTGCCTTCGGCCGGAAGAGCACTTAAGTAATTTTCTGTGTGTTTTATAATCCTTGTGTGTGTCTTTCCGGTTCGGGTGCTAATTACGCGCGTAAATTGACGCACCATGCAAGGCAGGGAGCTAAACCAACGGGAAGACAAGATGTCGAAAATGTTGTTGCGAATGGAGAACACGACTTACTTGGCCCAAATTATCACAAACTTTTGCTAAACGGCCCCTAGTGGTCCCTTAGACTTGCAACGCACATTCGACTTCAAAGGTGATACGCCTGAAGTAAGAACCACTTGTGTAAGATCTGCGCCGCACGTTTCCTGCGCCGATCTGCACGTCTTAGCTCGTACTCTGAGACTAACTTGACATGCAACAATGTACCTGCCATGGAATTGAAATTGCCTCGATAGTTCAATTCAGGCAACAGATTCTAGGGCCGAACTCAAAAGCATTTTTAGAGGTCGCGGTGGGAGCGAATCTTGTGCTGCTTCAGGTTCGGATCTAGTCGGATATTTTCCGCCAGTGCGATAATCATCGGGCAATTCAGATAACCACAGTCGAAAGGCTGATAGCCAGTTGCATGAAGAGACCATCGAGGAGAACAGGCAGAACGTAATTGTATGATTTGTAAGTGAAAGACCTCGGGTTGTAGTACATGAGTATACCATATACCGTACTTTCAGGTTGGCGGTGGGCCCTTCACTGAGGTTCCGTAGTTAACTACTGCGCTACGCCCAGATTGCTGATTCCAGCAGGCGTACACTTGGTGGCAATTTACGATCGGCCCACAGCCACATAGCGAACGACTGTGTCGCATTAATGCAAGTTTCAGGCGTTTCTTTTGCCCGCCAACTTTCAACAATGAGCTCTCACGTTTAATATGAGCTCATGGGTACTACACATCAGTATTCAGTATCTTGTATTATGCTATGGTACATGACTCGCTTATTCCTGTTGGGTGGGCAACAAGCCAAATCTCTTCTTCAAAGTAACTCTCTGTCTGGAGTACTTGTCATCGGGAGAAAATCTGGCAGGGTGGGCAGATTTGGTGATCTCGCCATCAGCCGTGAGCTTCTCCAAGGTGTAGATTCTCTTGCCGTCTGGGCCCAAGGTGTACATCAAATGCATTCTGGTTGATTGTGATGAAGAAAATTCGAGATGAGGTTGATGTGCAAGACCCTCGGGGGTACGGGTGTGTTTCATGGCAGCCAGGCTCCAAATACGTATCCAGAGGCTGGAGTCCGCAAAGGCTAGAATCCACAGAGGCTAGAATCCACAGAGACTAGTGTCCGCTAAGGCTAGCGGTGGCTCTCAGGCGATAAACTACGGAAATAGTCCGCTAGGATGGTTACATTCGGTACTGGTGCAGTTGACGAATATCTCGCCACATTGTGCCTGCTATCGCCAAATAAGCAGTAGCATAGCAAACGAGCCCAGATTGAAGTTGGTGCCATGGCTTCTCGATACTGGTTTCTGTCTTGTGGTGTCTTGACACCTGGTCAGTTTGTTTTTGTCACGTGACGCACCTCCACGTATTTTTGGTATCGAATCGAGATCAGTCTCAACATGGTTCCTCCGAAGAAAGACGCCTTCGCTGACTTGTTCCAATCGGCTAGCGGAGGAAGCTCCCTGGGCTTGAACAGGTCTTTGAACAATTTGTCGTTGGGGGACCAAAAGCTACAGGCAAATAAAAGCACGACCCATCAGTCAAGCAATGTCTGGTCAAATTTGGACATTCTCTCCCCTACGCTGATTGGGAGTCCTGTCGCCTCGGGAACTCAGTCGCCCGCAGTCGGAAAAGTTGCTGACCCGTTTGACATATTCCAAGAATCGAGCCAAAGAGTTCAGCCCAGCCCTGCTCCACGTTCTCAAAACGGTGCGTCGAGTGTACCATCTGTGGCACCTAAAACTGACGGAGATTTCTTGTTGGATGACGAATTCACCGATGCATTTGTTCTGGAAACTCCGACTCAAGTTGGCATGGAAGTTCTGGAAGAGTTCAGAGAATACCAAGAACAGACAATAGTGGAAGAGCGTCCTCGTCAACCGGCTCCAAGAGGGGAGTCGGATCCAGAAATGGAGAGAGATTCTGTATTGGCTGGTTTGGTCGACATCGGGTTCTCGTTGGAGACCTCCAATCAAGCAATTGACGCGGTTGGCCCCGATACGCAGAGGTGTGTGAACTTCATCATGGGAGGAAGCCAAAATGGCCTGGGTTCTGGCGCGTCTCGAACGCAGAGTCCGGACCTAGGCGCAACCATACAAGACTTGTCCTCCGACATTTTCAAGCGGGCCACGAAGTTGCTCGACAAGTCCAGGAGAACAGTCATCAAAAATATCAACAATTTCCAGCAGCAGGGCCGCGACGACTCAATGCCGGCGTGGATGCGCAACCAGCAGAAATACAAAGAAAGTGCTCTAGAGCGCAAGAACGATGGCAGCGTTTATGAAGACTACGGCCAAGACGAAGACAACATCAATGCAGAGGAAATCCAGCGCATCATCCGCACTCAGCGTGAAAAGGAGCGAGAGAGACAGAAGCTCAGGCTTGAGTCTGGTCGCAAGCTGGTGTCGCCTTCACCGTCACTCCCTTCGCGGCCCACCTCAAGTCGACCTGCCGCTTCGAGATCCAACTCATCTCAGCAAAGCGGGTCCACTCCTCGTGTCCCCATTTCTCGCACTCCGTCCACGCAACCTGAAATTACTCGGAAGCAAGGCGCAACTCAGAAATCTGAACCTCCTCTACAGCCAGTGGCTAAGAAAGCAGAAGAGCCTTCAATTGACTTGCTCGGTTTGGGAACTCCGTCGCTTTCCAGAGCAGAGAGGTTCAAGCAAAAGGCAGAAGGAGAAGTGGTCTATTCGTCGCCAGCGAGGCGCAGGGGCCCGCGGACTGGAACTACAAGACTGCGGGTAGCAACATCGGAGCCACTCAATACTTTCCAGCAGTCTGACTTTGAGATTTTCAAGGGCAAGGCCACCACCGCTTTCACCAACGGTGATTATGGAGACGCTTTGGCGTCTTATCTCAAATGCATGGAGGCCTTGCCGCCCAAGCATGAGCTACGTATTGTGATCACATCCAACCTTGCCCTCACTGCATTCAAGTTGGGAGACTACAAGGTGTCTAAAGCGAGAAGTGACGAAGGTATTGAACTCGTGGGCGATAGTTTGGACGATGATTCTTGGACCATCAATGAGAAGCCCATTAAGTACTGGTACGTGAAGTTGTTGACGAAAAAAGCAGAATCATTGGAGATGTTGGAAAATTTCGCTGATGCTCTTGACTGCTACATGGCCCTCATCACAAAACATGGAGTGAATGATAAGAAGACTATGGATGCGAAGAGACGGATCAACAAAATCGTGAATCCGCCAAAAGCGCCCGCCGTCTCGAGGCAAGCTCCTTCTCGAGCACCTGCACCTCCGTCCAATACGGAGAGCGTGGACAGAATTAGAAAAAAGCATGACGACGAGAAGATGCAAGATGAAATGAAATTCCGCCTTCACGATCAAGTCCACGAAAGGATACAGCAGTGGACTAACGGGAAGGAGGACAACTTACGAAGCTTGCTCATGTCTTTGAGCGAGGTGTTACCTGAACGGTTGGGGTTCCCATTCATCACGACCAAGAAGCTTACCATCAGCGACTTGATGTTGACGAAAAAGGTGAAAATCAACTACATGAAAGTGATCAGTTCCATTCATCCTGACAAATTGAGTAAGTTCGCATTGGAGGACCAGATGATCTGCCAGGCGGTCTTTATCGCGTTGAACAAGGCGTGGGACGCTTTCAAGGAGCAAAACAATATCGCATAATATAAATTAATCATGAACGATGTAGTAGAAGAGCTAGGCAAAAAGAAAACTCCGATACCGGGAGTCGAACCCGGGTTTGCTCGGTGAAAGCGAACCGTGATAGCCGTTACACTATATCGGAAAATCTGATTAAAAATGCGGTAGCAACTCATCAGCGATTTCACAGAGCATTGTCTCATGGTGCAATGTGTCAAGATGACCCTGCATCTAATGAACTACTCATTTGCGTGGCCCCTTATCTCCGCACGACTACGCTGTACTCGATGAAACAACCATTAACTCCTATATCCCCATCGGACCGGGAAGCAAGTCCAGAGTTGCACGTCAAAGTCTCTTTTCTGTTTGTTTACATTTGCATAGCCCCTGCGTCGCTGTATCTAGCGATCGCTGCGATTCCACGTACATGACGGTTGCATGGGAGAGTGGGTGCAAAACAATAGTGCCTGATCTGAATGCGGACCGCAGAAATCAATTCCGCAAGTTCCGTTTTGATCGGCCCAATCCACTCAACGTGTCCTGCACGTGACCCGGGAACCCCAGTTGCCCACGTCGATAATGTGCAGCGACACGCGGAGAAGGCGACAGCCTACGACACCAGCTAGATGCAGAAGCGACAAGACGAAGCACGGCGAAGCGGGCCAAAAAAAACCTTGCCCGGTCGTCCGCTTGCAGGAGCACATGCCCTCGCTATTGTCCAGTTCGCGAATGTGGGGAGTGCCTTCCCGAAAAGTTGACGTTGTCTTTTCAGCGGAGTGTGAGCCTATGGTGCGGCTTGGGCTATACGCACGGTGTTTCTGGTGCCGAGCAATGTGTACTCCAGACCGTCACCTGCACGGGCCCGTCCAAATGTCCGTGGCCACGTCGCTTTTGGTCCAATCTGTCACGACAGGCACCGCGATTGAACTCTGCACAAAGGCCCAAAAGAAATGGCAAGCTGCGCCGGAAGTTAACGTAGAGGTCGCATGCTTCCTGCAGGACTCTGGGCTGTGCATCCCTGCTGCACGAGGTGATTTTCGTACGAAAAGTAGTTTATTTTGACAACTTTCTTCCCAACACACATCACCAATTTGCCATGGCGATCTTCAGAAGTTCCTCCAAGTCCGCGTCCGCGCAGCCGACCTACACGCCCCACCACCCCGAGAGCTCGGAGCTCAAGGTGGACAACATCCATGATCCAATTTTGACTGCTGTCAACGAGGCCCAGCCCTTCGAGGAGGCCAACCAGTACCCTGCGAGAAGACCCTCGTACTTGTCGCAAGAGAGCGACGAGTTCAAGGACATTTTTGGCCAGCGCATCCGCCAGGCGGACATGCTGAACCCCACACGCAATAGAAACGAGAGGCCCTTGGACACCATTCGTGGCTTCGAGTACTCCATCACGGGCGACATGTCGTACCGCGACCAGCTCGAGTCCAACAGGCTTGGGTGGGGCTTCCACGAGGACTTCCCTCACTACAGCTATGCGGGTGCGGCTGAGGGCGGCGACAGACCGGCCGACCCGGCCTACTCGCGGCCCGTGGCGTCCTTCAGTGGCGCGGAGCAGGGCGTTTACAAGGCTGCCAACTACAGTGCGTCGTCGTTGAACCCGGAGACGAAGAAGAAGAAGAAGGGTCTCTTTGGCCGGAAGAAATGATGAATGTACCATAGTAACGACGACACGCTTGCCACCATTACAGACTTACACAGTTTAATCGATGCAGATGCACCCCACACGTAGCACATATAGTACGCATAGTAGCACGTATAGTAGCTTCGTATGGCTATAGGAGAGTCGAATAGCTATGAGCTTCGTATACCCAATGTCGTCGTATAACCAGTATCCAGCACTCTGCGGCGCACCTATAGCACGACTCGTACCTCTCCCCTTAGTCTAATTCTGCTCATGAACGTCGGTTAGATTCTGCTCACAAGCTTACTGTATATGGGTTTATGCTTACACGGTCCACGTGCTAGGCTTACGCTTAGTTGTCTGCTTGAGTAGCAGCACCGTGCGCGGTGCGGAGCGGCTCGTAAAAACGCACTTCATATCCCGGTGCGGCGCACTTTGGTCGGCCATATCGGATTCCGCAACTCTTGTCAGGGCCAAAAAGAATGCGACCATAGACGCACGTGAGCCGTCGGTGAACTTCACATGGGCTGCGGACTAAAGAATAGCTTAAAAATGCGCCTCGGGCGGTGAAGTATGTAGACGTTTCAGAAGCAAGCAGCAACCGCAAAGCCTGGCATATAGCTCGGCTCCAAAGACGCCGAGTCGCAGGCCGCCAGTGCAGCACTAACCGAGCCTTGCCCGGGCTTCCCAGCCTTGCCCCAGCTTGCCCCAACAGCAGTGGCGCAACAAATGCCGACGATTTTCACCTAGTGGTGCAACACGCGCGGCTGCAACCTTCGCAGTCGTGGGCCGTTGCAGCCATGCAGACAAGGCCGAGAGGTGGCGAGAGATGGAGGAGAGGCAAGGACGAAGGAGAGGACGAAGGGAGGAAGGAGGACGAAGGCATGAGGAAGGGAGGTCGACGCTTATCTTGCGCGTGCATTCCGGCCCAGCGCTCGCATTCCCACCTACTCCTGTCGCACCAGATGCTGTGGCCGGTTGTGCATACGTCATCTTTGCACCCACCGTGACCTGCGTCACCCCATTCCCACCCCCACGCACCCCGTCCCAGGCAGTCTTCTCGTCGGACAATACGCTGCCGCCCCCATCGTCCCACCGCTGTAGCCCGCTCGAACAACGACTTTGAACATTCCACGACTGGACCTCCTGTACACCCGTCGCGAACAAAGCGCATTGCATCTTGAAACGTACAATCATATAAAGCCCTTCATACCCATCTGCTTCGCCATGGACCAGCAACAACCATCCATGCTGTCTGTCCAGGGGTACCCTTACCACCAGCAGGCTGCACCTCGGCACCACGCGCCCCACGCGCCGGCTCCGCCGCAGGCTGCGCCCGCCCCGCAAAAACCCATCGCGTTCAACGTTTCAGATCACTACCAAATCTTGGAGGTGGTGGGACAGGGCGCGTACGGCGTGGTGTGCCTGGCTGTGCACAAGCCCACGCAGCAGAAGGTGGCCATCAAGAAGATCGAGCCGTTCGAGCGCTCCATGTTGTGTCTCCGCACGCTCCGCGAGCTCAAGCTCCTCAAGAACTTCAACCACGAAAACATCATCTCCATCCTTGCGTTGCAGCGGCCCGCGCTGTTCGAGGACTTCTCGGAAATCTACCTCATCCAGGAGCTCATGGAGACCGACTTGCACAAGGTGATCCGCACCCAGAAGCTCCTGGACGACCACACCCAGTACTTCATCTACCAGACATTGCGCGCCTTGAAGGCGCTCCACTCGGCCAACGTGCTCCACCGCGACCTCAAGCCGCTGAACCTTCTTCTCAACGCGAACTGCGACCTCAAGATCTGCGACTTTGGGCTCGCGCGCTCGGTGGCCTCGTCCGAAGACAACTTTGGCTTCATGACGGAGTACGTGGCGACACGCTGGTACCGTGCGCCCGAGATCATGCTCACGTTCCAGGAGTACACCACGGCCATCGACGTGTGGAGCGTGGGATGCATTCTCGCCGAGATGATCTCGGGCCGCCCGCTCTTCCCGGGCAGAGACTACCACAACCAGTTGTGGTTGATCATGGAGGTGCTCGGCACCCCGAACCTGGAAGACTACTACAACATCAAGCTGAAGCGCGCGCGCGAGTACATCCGCCTGCTTCCCTTTTGCAAAAAGATACCCTTTGGGGAGCTTTTCCGACAGATACCGGACATCAATCCCCTTGCTATAGACCTTCTTGAGCAACTCCTTGCATTCAATCCTGCCAAGCGCATCACGGTGGAAAAGGCGTTGCAGCACCCGTACCTTCAGTTGTACCATGACCCCAACGACGAGCCCGTGTGCGACCCGATTCCGGAGGACTTTTTCGACTTTGACCGCAGAAAGGATGAATTGTCGGTGGCCGAGCTCAAACGCATGCTTTATGACGAGCTCATGAAGCCATTGTAACACCGAACGTACGGATGGACAAATAAAATATCACCGATATGAATCGTAGGGCGCCGCCACTGCACTCGATAACTCGTACTAGTCTTCTACCCGCGCCTCACAACGGATTCTCAGACCTCTGCTCTACAGTTAATATTCGAATCAGCCTTGCGTGAGGATACCAACGCAGCATATGCAATCTACATCTGGGCGTCACGTTGGTATTCTTAGGTCGACTGATGGAAACAAGCGTAAATTTACAGTTTGTGGTGGCTCTGCCATGTCAAACTAATAAATACAAACTATCTCGCTTCCTTCGCGCGAAGGTTCACAATTCTTCTCGAGAAAACAAATACTTCGAACAACCTAGAGAGACCAAATAATTTAGGGACGAGATGACGTAGTCAAGATGCAATTTTGATCATTGAATCTACAGGCGAGAACTGATGTCGAGCAAAGTTCTGAGATTTGCACCCATTGCGCGTTCGGGCCGAAGGTGATCTAAAGTCAGCAGACCGTGTCGACACTCTAACACTGATGATTATCTCTACTTGCTCGACAATACCATCCATAGATCGCTGTCCTGCAATTTTCTATCACCTTACAGAGTTGATTCGGTGCTTGGTGCCATCAGGATCGCACCAGGCTCTGAATCCCACCGCTCAAAAATGAGTTCCCAGTCAAGCTCACACGATGGAAACTTACGATATAGCTTTTCTATGGCCTCGTGGTTTCCGCCCTTTCCGACAAGCCTTTGCTTGAAAGGTAAGGGTTGTCCACTACGGGAGGACCCTGGTCGTGTGCGCACCGCGTTGAAATAACACGCAGCGAACACCAAAATACTCCACCACCATGAAACTTCTCCTTTGGCTCGCGACTTTGGCGGTCGTCTCCGCACACACGGTGTTGATGCCGCCCCATGGCAAGCAGTGTTTCTTCGAAAACTTGAAGAAAAACGACGAGTTGGCCATCTCGTTTCAGGTTGGATCTAGAGACCCCAGGAACGCCGAGCAGCTCACCATAGACTTCTACATTGTGGACCCCAATGAGAACGTGGAGCACGCCAGCTACGGGCGCGACCACGGCGACGAGAACTTGAAGGCCGCCATGGACGGCAAGTACCAGTACTGTTTCTCGAACGAAAAGTCGTCCCGTGTGGACTTGGACGTGTCGTTCAACGTGCATGGCGTGATCTACATCGACGTGAACGACCCCAACTCGGACTCGTTGGACTACGCCATTCTGCGTTTGAACCAGTTGACGTCCGACGTCAAGGCGGAGCAGAACTACTTGGTGATTCGCGAAAGAACGCACAGAAACACCGCGGAGTCCACCAACTCGCGGGTGAAGTACTGGTCGGTGTTCCAGATTGTGGTGGTGGCATTGAACTCGTTGTTCCAGATTTACTACTTGAAGCGCTTTTTCGAGGTGCGCTCCGTGGTGTAATAAAAGTTTGACCTTGATACGTGTAGAACCCGCCGATATGGTAAGCTCCACAAGGCTCGATTAAGCCGAAATGAATCGCATTTGCTTGCCGTGGACCAGATGCAGCGACTGTCCTACGTAGTCGGCATGTCGAGTATAGCGGTAACCTGGTCGCACATCTATACTGAACGTAGAATCATGAACACTCAATCACCACACTCAATCAACATAAAGTCTGCTCACTAATACTCTCCAATCACCATATACTCTCTATTCGCATGAACTCTTCACACCCAACTGGGCCGTGTTCGCTCCGCTGGTGCTACTTTCACGTTTGTCGTAAAAGACATCGGTAGCGCGGCCATGTATACACCTCTCCGACCAATCGATCTCAGCATTCGATACTTCCTCGAATGTATCGCAATGTAACACTCGATGCTTTTCTCGAGGCTCGATGCTCTAACTCGAAGCTCGATGCTCTAACTCGAAGCTCGATGCTCTAACTTGAAGCTTGAAGCTCTAACTCGATGCTCGATGTTCGATGCTCTCACTCGACGCACTGTCCCCCACTTTTCTTTCTTTTTTAACTTACTGTGTGGAAGGTTTGCTTACTTATGTGAAAGGTGGGGTGTCGAGACTAAGCCCCTGTCATTTATTCGCCTTTCTCCATCATTCAGAAGGTTGGGTTGGTGGTGGCTCCTGCATACCTCCAGCAGCAACAACTCGTTCTCCACACATTGCTCAACAAGCGCCATAATGCTAAGGTCCAAACCACAGAGAACTCTTTCCGCTTGGTGACTTGCAATAATCTCGACTATGATTTTCTCGACTACGATTATCGCCTACGATTATCTGACTGCGATTGTGAATCTCGACTACGTTCGACTGACCAATCTCACCTCGCCTATAGTTCAGTCGGTGCCTGTGCACCGGACTTAGCGTACCCCTCAGCCACCGATTCAGAAAGGGTGAGCGGTGCCGTGCAAAGTTGCCTGGTGCGCTAGCGGTCACGTGCGCGCCCGCCGAGGCCGCTCGGTCCGATGGAACCCTTGTGAAATGTATATAACCTGATAGCTGCCCTATCTACTCCCCAGACTCCTCAACACAGCATGGCGTCGTTTTTCACGGAAATCAAGGAGTTGCCTCCAGACCCCCTCTTCGGCTTGAAAGCCAGATACACCGCCGACACCAGACCCGACAAGGTGGACTTGGGAATCGGTGCCTATCGCGACAACTCAGGCAAGCCCTGGATCCTCCCCGCCGTCAAGAAGGCCGAGCGCAAGTTGATTGACTCGCCCGACTACAACCACGAGTACTTGGGCATCTCGGGCTTTGAGCCCTTCCTCGTGGAGTCCGCCAAGGTGATTCTCGGCCCCGACTCCAAGGCCATTGAGGCCGACGCCGTGGTGTCGCAGCAAAGTCTTTCTGGAACCGGCGCGTTGCACTTGGCTGGCGCGTTCTTAAAGGCCTTCTACGCGGGCAACAAGACGGTGTACTTGCTGAAGCCCACCTGGGCCAACCACAACCAGATTTTCTCGTCGTTGGACCTCAAGGTGGACACCTACCCGTACTGGGACGCGCAGAACAAGAAGCTCGACATCGACGGCTTCTTGGCTGCCATTGAGTCCGCGCCCAAAGGCTCCATTTTCTTGTTGCACGCGTGTGCGCACAACCCTACGGGTTTGGACCCCACGCCTCAAGAGTGGGCGCAGATTTTGAAGGCCATTGCCGCCAACAACCACCTCCCCTTGTTTGACCTGGCGTACCAGGGCTTTGCCTCGGGCAACTTGGACAAGGATGCCGCGCCTATCCGTGAGGCGATCAACCTGGGCGCCGTGTCGTCGCCAATTCTCATTTGCCAGTCGTTTGCCAAGAACGTGGGCATGTACGGCGAGCGTGTGGGCGCGTTGCACGTGGTGTTGCCCTTGAGCGAGCCTAAAGAGACCCGTGACGCCTTGAAGCGCGCGATCAAGTCGCAATTGAACAAGTTGACCCGTTCTGAGATCTCGAACCCACCTGCCTACGGCGCCAAGATCGTCGCCACGATCTTGACCGACCCCAGCTTGCGCAAGCAGTGGGAGGACGACTTAGTGACGATGTCGCTGCGCATCATTTCCATGCGCGAGGCCTTGAAGGGCCGCTTGATCGAGTTGAACACCCCCGGCACCTGGGACCACATCACCAACCAGCTGGGCATGTTCTCCTTCACGGGCTTGACTCCCGAGATGGTTGCTCGTTTGGAGAGCGTGCACGGCGTGTACTTGGTGAGCTCCGGGCGTGCCAGTGTGGCGGGCTTGAACGACGGCAATGTCGAGCGCGTGGCGGGTGCGTTTGACGAGGTGATTCGCTTCTGTTCCAAGTCCAAGTTATAAATTTATATTACGTTACACCAATACTATACATGGGACCATCTGTACAGCGGCCATGCAATCCACTCCACTCACCAACTCCCAACCGCTACTCCTAACATCTGCTCCCGACCTCTACTCCCCAACCTTCACTCCACGTAATCTCCCTCCGTGTTACCAGTGAGGCCGTTTCAAAGCAGCCTCACCTGTCCATTAAACGTCAACAGCTGACTGCTCGAGGTGACTGACATTTCGACCGAGGTAACAAGTTAGTCTATCTTTCTGACAGTCAACCGAAGTTCAGACAACTCGAGGTACGTTCCAATGTCAACTACATTCCGTGTTACATTTATGCATTATTTATATAACGTTTTATATAAAGTGTACAGTTTTTACCATTACTTTCTTCTGAAAGAGCAGCCCTCGGTCAACTTGGCCTTACCACCGGTAGGGGTGCACAAGATGGTGGAGCAGCCGTCGCAGGAGACGGCGGTCTGAGCGTGGGAGAACACAGTGGTGATGTTCAAGCATCCCTGGCACTTGACGTCCATGAAGTAGGATCTAGGGGCCTGGACCAAAGTCTTCAATTTGTGCTTCTGGGCCTCGGAGGCTGGGTTGGGGTGCAACAAGTCCTGAACTAAAACCTGATCTGTTAGTACTGGTGCCGGTGATTGCCGCTAGCGAGAACGTAGTATCCAAACAATAGACTTGAACTCTGATGTTCATCTTGGGCAGGGACATTCTGGGCTTCAAGTAGTGCTGGATTTTCGGCCATGAGCTAGCCTCTAGGATGGATCTTTAATCTCGTGTGGTTGCCCGAAATATCATTATTCTGCTGGCGTAGATGCATGGGTTGGCACATACCATTTTGTCTGTGTATTCAACAAGATCTTGGTGGGAGAATTTGGATAAATTTTTCAGTGGTAGGACGCACCATGCTCCTGCACTTGAAACTGATGGTGCACGGGTGTTGTTCTCGTTTCGGGGTTGGTCCATGGACAGGTCACGTGAGTGCGGTGACTGTCGTCTAAAAGGGCAACACCCCATGTGAACGCTGATCACTAAAGCTGTGTCAAAAGTCCAAACACAATCCTTGACTGTCCAAATAGGGTAGCTCACTTTGGACATAACTTATGATCGGGCAAATCTCGTAGTTTGGCAAGACTAACCAACGTAACCAGCGATGCCTAAAGTCACCTATAAAAGGTTTCTATAAAAGTATACTTCGGCAATCTCTATTACATTGACCTTTGTTCTTAATATGCGATGTTTATGGTTCGTTCACTATCAATGGCTGCGGTACCACGCGGCTGCAAAACTCAATCTCGTCAAAATTTGAACCTTCGCAACCTTTGACGGCCAGTACTTACGTATCCTCGATGTAAGGTCCTATTGGTAAGGTGACAATTCGTTAGCTCTCTTTAAGCTGGCTGCTTTTGCGCCGTTTAATTAGATCTCCGTTCATGTGGAGTACTGCTCTCAACATCACCCCCTTTTCTCTGCATTGTAAATCAAATTGTTATCGTGACCTCAGCCACAATCCCCTTTATGGCACCACTTGGCGCAGCTGTATCGGTGCAAGCTATTCGCGTCAAACCTGGTGATCCAAGTGTCCTGTTTCGCGGCTAAAGTTACTGTTGGTAAACATAGATTTTATTCAAACAATATATCGTCAGCCATTCAAGCACCCAACCACACAGCCCAACGGCAATTGCCCGTCGTTCGTCAGAACTCAAGTCTGGTTCGTTAGCTGCGCCGCATGTACTCATTATCAAGAAGCTATATAACCTAATTAGTGTGGGAAGCAGGACAGTCTAAAAACTTTCAGTCTATACAAAATCTGTCCGGGCCATCTCCTACAGATGATTGATCATGATGGACCCTGCCTGGTATCCACAGCTTAAGGCCTTGCAAATTTGCCTTCTCCGATTCCCTTCACCAACCGTCACCAATATTTACACATTGGTTGGATCAACACCGAATAGCAACGTCTCCACCAGAGACCAATAATAAACAATGTGTGCAACTGCAAAAAAAAGAAAAAAAAATCTTGACGACGTGATATGCATGTAGTTGAGTGCTATTCGTGGTTAACGATACCACAAAAGAAAAAAGACTTCTAGGCGAAATCTTTGGGAGCCACCGGGTGTAGCAGAGCAGCGGATCAAGAAAGGAGCGACAGCCGCTGCTCACGCTAGGCCAGGCCGCTTACTTGGAGCCGCGCTTGGCCTTTCTTGGGGGTGTGACGGGTCTGCTGTTGCCCACGCTGTTTGGGGGCGGATACCTCGGCTTCTTGTCGGCCGGCTTCAAAATCTGAAACGAGCACAACAAACTCTCGTCCACGCTCATCATAGCACCGGCATTGTCGAATTCGCCGCAGTAGTTGGGCGCCGAGAACAACGTCACCAACTGTCTCTTGGAGAAAAACTCGTAGCCGTCCTCAACAACCTGGTGGGCGCGGCAGATCAAGTCCATGTCATGCTTCTGCAAAAATCGTGACACCACGTCGGGCCCGAATGTGAAGGACACGCCTCTGTCGTTTTCGGACCAGCCTGCAATGTCCTTATCGGGGTCAGACCACAATAAGTCGCACAACAAACCAACGTCGGGGATGTCGGTGGGGCGCATCACTCGGCGGATCTGCTCCATGGAGTTCAAGTCCGGCGACAAGCCGCCGTGCATAGTGAAGATCTTCTCGTCTATGATGGCGGCGATGGGGAGGCAGTTGAAGCAGTCGGTAAACGTCTTCCACAACTTGATGTTGTATCTCCGCTTGCACTCATCGTAGAAGCCATAGATTCTGTTGATGGACGCGCACTCGTGGTTGCCGCGGAGAATGAAGAAGTTCTCGGGGTACTTGATCTTGTACGCCAACAAGAGGCAGATGGTCTCCAAGGACTGCTTGCCGCGGTCCACGTAGTCGCCCAAGAACAAGTAGTTGGCCTCGGGTGGGAAACCGCCGTACTCAAAGAGCCGCAATAGGTCGTAGTACTGGCCGTGGATGTCGCCGCAGATTTTGATGGGTGCTTCCAACTCCAACAAAATGGGCTGCTGAATGAAGATCTCTCTGGCCTTGGTGCAGAGATAGCGGATTTCGTGCTCCAACAACGTCACCTGTTTGCCGGGTCTGGAGCCTCTCACCTCCAACAACCTGTCGACGATGGAGTCAATGTCTGCTTCTTGATGTTCGGCCATTTGTATGTGGGGGCAAACCTATGAGGTGGGACGGATTAGCCGGATGAACAGGTTTTCTGTTGCGGTTTGAACACAGCGGAGTAGGAACACGAGCTGCGGCGGCGAGAATGTGTCCGAGGTTACCGGGAGAAGTGCTGGAAAAAAGCCAAAAATAACAAACAGAGTAGTCGGAGCGCACTGGACGGCAATTAAGGGATGAACGACCACGACATTTCGCGCGACACGGGACGCGGTCACGGGCACAAACCGGCCCAGAACAGACAAAATCCAAACCCCGTGTTAGGCGAGTGGCAGGCGCGGGCGGGAGACTGGGGGCCGGCCCTTTTGGTCGAGTGGAATGGCAAATTTTGCGTACGATGCAAATTCTGGCTACGCGCCGCCCACTCGTGCACCCGGCACGGCCCTCGTCGGGTAAGTCTGGGCTGACGACATTTTCATACACGTGATCATGTTGCTACGTCTCCCTTTCGCACACCCGGACACCACGACCCCAGATGTCCTTGGCACCCAACGGAAGCCCGGCGCCAAAGCAAGCGTGTGGGTCCATTTTCGCTTGCTGCCCAGAGCGTCGCTACGGCGGGGCGGTGCGGCAGGTGCGCGCTACGGCGTGCGGCCATTGGCTGTCGATTTCTATTAGCGAGACGGTGCGTGCAGTCCTATGATTGTTTCATGGCTGAACCACCCTTCCCCAACGAGTACAGCACGCGGCTCGTAGCCGACTCCGATGCCAAAGCATGCCACGTGTGCTTCAAGCCCGCGTGCACCGTGATGCTCTCCGCCAACAAGGCGGACTTTTTCTACGTCTGCGCCAGCCATCTCAAGGACGCCTCGTTCGCGGTGCCCATCCACCCCGACAGCTACAACGAGCTTCTCAGCGAGAAAAAGAAGTTGCAGGCAAAGGTGGCCAGTGCAGACGCCACGGCAGAGGCCAACCGGCCGTACTCGTGGAACAAGCTCATGGGCAACTTGGGGTGGGCCAAAGATGCAAAAGACAAGAGTAGCGACAGCGACAAGGACAAGGGCAAGGACAGCAAGGAGAACGACAAGGCCAAGACGTACGAGGAGTTGCTCCGCGCGGCCGGTGCCCTCAAGAGCGAGCTCGCGCAGCTCACCAGCGACATCGATGCGTATGTGTTCAAGAAGTTCGCCTTGAACAAGGAAATCTACCGCATCCGCATCAACACCCACCTCCAGGCCAAGGCACGTGCGCGGCGCGCCAAGGAGATGCACGAGCCGCTGTTCTTCCCCACCGCACCGTCGGGCTCGCCCGCCTAGATGCCCCCGTAGTTGACGGCGCGCTCGTCGAACCAGTTTTCCCAGTTGCCAACCTGGTTTCTCGCCACGGACCCACCCAAGAAGTCCATGTTGCCCTCCAAGAGCTCGAAGCGGAAGGGCCTCGAGCCCACGGCTGCGCGCCAGAAGTCACGCGTGGACTCCTCGCGCACCAAGTCGCTCTCTTCGTCGTGGTCGATGCCGCTTCCGCCGGCGGCCAGGCCCTTCTTGATCTCCTCGGCAATCACCTTGGCAAGCTCCTGCTCCAAGAGCTGCTTGACCTTGTGCACGGGCCGCGAGTCAAACAAATCCTGCTTGTTCACGGCGAACAAGAAGTCCACGCCGTTGGGGGTCTTCTCGGTGATGCTCAATAGCGTAAATAGTTCTCTGGCAATGGCCGCCACCTTCCCCTCCTGCGAGAGGTGGGCTCCGGACGAGTCCACCACGTAGATCACACCTTTCAACTGGCCCACCGTGATGTCGTCGGTGATCAATTTGCGCAAGAGCTGCAGATACTTCAAGTGGCCGGGGTAGTCGATAAGCTGGTACTTCTTTTGAATCGCGGGGTTCGAGAACGGGACCGCGATCGTGGCCACGTTGGGCTCGAGCGACGACACTGTCGCCGGCGCTTTTTCTGAGCCGGTGAGTTTGTAGTAGAGACACGTTTTTCCAGCAGCGTTAGCACCAACCATGAGAAAGGTAGGCTTGTAGAATTGAGACGCCGACTTGATGGCACGAGGCGACTGGAAGTAGAAGACGCCTAGGGCGCCAAAGAGTCCGAGGAGTAGCGCCAATAAGATGCTCTGAACCTTGTCCATAGTGGTAGTTGTGCGATCGATGTCGCGATGTTCGTATGCATTCATTGGGCTCCACCAACTCCACTCAGGTATAGTCAGCACGGATGCACCCATAATGGATTGGATGGACGCATAATGGCATATATGGGCTCATTATTGCATGTGTGTATATGGATGGGTCCTTGCCCAGCTGCGATGTGTACTGTTTCATCTCAGTCACTATTTGCCAACTCTACCGGCTTATTATGGTCGTCTAATTCTTTGAATTCTAATAAAGTACTGATTTGTGTATTGTGCGCCTATTCCCCGGTGAATTGTACGTCTTATTCTCTGGTGAGTGCAATTGTACGTCTTACTCGCTTCTTATGAGATGTATTTGATGTCGTTATCTTATGTTGGCCTAGTCTTGAGCCCAGTATCTAAGTTCATACTTGTATGCCTAGGCCACAATGGAGCGGCCATAGTCGCGGGACTTCTGCACCAACAACTGGTCCACCAACACCAACGCCGTCATGGCCTCCACGATAGGCACGGCACGAGGCGTGACAGAGGGGTCGTGTCTGCCGCGGGCAGCAAGCACGCCGTCCTCACCTTCGTAGGTGGCGGTGGACTGCTCCTGCGAGATGGTGGCCGCCGACTTGAACGCAACAGAGAAGTAGATGTGCTCGCCGTTGGAAATGCCGCCCTGCACGCCGCCCGAGTTGTTTGTCTTGGTCTTGAGGCGGCCGTCAGCGAAGTAGAAGGGGTCGTTGTGCTGCAGGCCGGGGATGGCGGTGCCGGCGAAGCCCGAGCCAAACTCGAAGCCTTTGGTGGCTGGCAACGACAACATGGCGTGCGCCAACGTGGCCTCCAACTTGTCGAAGCAGGGCTCGCCCAACCCGATGGGGCAGTTTCTCACCACACAGGTGACCACGCCGCCGATGGAGTCCTTGGCGTCTCTGTACTTCTCAATGACCTTGGTCATGTGGTCTCTCACGGCAGGGTCGGGGCAGCGGACTGGGCCCGCGTCGTCCACCTGCTCCCTGGTGACGGTGTTCAACAAGTGCTGGAACTCCGCGTTCTGGGGCGTTCTGTCCATGGACACCTCGCCGATGGACGACACAAAGGCCACAATCTCGACGTTGTTGGCCTTCTTCAACACCTTCTCGGCAATGGCACCTGCGGCCACACGTCCGATGGTCTCACGTGCAGACGAGCGGCCGCCGCCGGACGCCGACTTGACGCCGTACTTCTGGATGTAGGTCCAGTCGGCGTGAGATGGACGTGGGTACAAGTCCGTCTCGGAGTAGTCCTTGGGGCGGTGGTCCTCGTTCATCACCAACATGCCGATGGGCGAGCCCAACGTGCGGCCGTGCTCGGTGCCGCTCTGGATGTGCACTTGGTCCTTCTCGTTTCTTGGGGTGGAGATGGCGCTCTGGCCGGGTCTTCTTCGGCTCAACTGGGGCTGGATGTCCGCCTCGGTCAACTCGAGCCCGGGAGGGCAGCCGTCGACGATGCAGCCGACAGACTTGCAGTGAGATTCTCCGTAGGTGGTGACCCGGAAAAGGGTGCCGAAGGAAGACATGATGATAGATTTTTTCACTGAGTCATGTTCGCGAATATGTCGCGAAGAGTGGGCAGAACTTTTCAGGCCACCAACAACACTCTGAATGCCGGGTGATGGAGGAGTATGGAAGACGAGCACAACCAGTATCCATTAAGCAGTAAGCAAACGGCCCTGACCATGTCAGCACATAATGAGACGCAGTCCAGCGAGGAAGTAAGTGAAAACTGGCCAAATTTCGACCAGGGAAGTATTCGACCAAGGTGGAAGGTGCCGGCAGCCTAGCGCAAGAACGGACGGACTTCGTGGCATCTTGGATCGGCCAGTAGAACCTTCTATGTTGCACTCGACTTCCCGCAATACAATCAGTTCTATGCCTGCAGAACAACTTGCCTGCTAATATTTAGGTGCACTGGAGACCGTTGTTCGAGCCGCACCCAAACCGTGTCGGTTAGCGCAATTGCTTCAACTCGTCCCACATGAGCCCCCCACATGATCGAACGAGGTTGCACCGCTCGGTCCAAACCACAGGTGCATAACCATCCCCATATGGGTGCATGTGTCTGGTGCAATCTTGGTCTGCATTATGGACACAGATTCTCGACGTACAAGGTGATCATCACGAGTAAGCAATCCTACGCTAGAATCGAATTCATAATGAGATCTGTCCTCCCTCCGTGGTCCCCACAATCGATGTGGGGTTGATCGCCTCAGTTCTCCTTTCTAGTCGCATCTTTGTCGATTTCGGTTGCATGCATGTAATCAGCCGCATTGGGCAAGAATGTAAATATGATCCAGCATCCATCATGTTTCACCAGATGGTTTCGCTGGACATTCCATCGCCGAACTTGCTTATCTCTACGACTTTACGACCTCACACCTTGATCTTTCACTTCAGCCGATACTTTGTTTATCTGTGCTACGAACCTTTCGTTGACCTCCGGTGACAATTCTACACCTTCATTTCTGCGATGTGGTGGTTCCTCGTGTGGGCCACACTTCTACATTCGGTGCTTGCCGTCTGGAGCACCTTGTATTCGTTTCTGGACGGAAAGGTTTACTTGCAACTAAAGAACAACGACCTCGTGGCGTTGAATTTCTCAATCACTGGCTACAGTGACCTTGCGAGCGACTACCTGCTCAGCGATGTGAACATCGAAAACGGTCAGCTGCTCACCACCTTGGCCGCCCCTCCTACGAATGCCTCCTTGTTTCTCCACGATACTACATTATACGCATTTTCAGCCACAATCGACAACTCGTTGACAGACTACGACTTGTGTGGAGACGGCGTATTCCAGCTAACCAAGTACGACCCCGAAGCCGACTCATGGGTCGCGGCGTCAGACAACATAACGTTCTCTGGAGTTGCGGACATTTCGTTTTACCTGGGCTCCACCTACTTGGTGTCGCCATCTTCCACCTCCATTTACATCTACGGAGGCTACTGCGAGCTGTCTGGGTCCGTGACCAACAGACTACTTTCGTTGGACTTGGACACAATGAGCCTCGCCAACATCACCACCTCCACGAAGCCCGCAGCCTTTTATGGTGCAGCCAGTTTGTGGGCCCCCAACCCGCAGACGCTGTTGGTGGTTGGAGGAAAGTCGTCGCTGGGGTGGCTCAACATGGACCAAATGGCACTTTGGAGTTTTCTGTCGGGCTGGCTGTCGCAGGAAGTGTCGCTGAATGGGTCCACTAGTGTCTCCTCTCGGACTAACCCACTTGTGTTGCCGGTGTTCTCGCCGTTATCGGACAATTCTACCCTGACCTTCGACAACGACTACAAGCCCAGCGAGGTTCTTTTAGTTGGAGGCGATTCGAGCGGAACCACGACGCCGCAGTGGGCGAAGCTCACGCTCAGCTCGAATCAGTGGCTGTGGGGTTCCGTCGACACCTCGCTCGATATGAGTGAGGTCGAAGGTGCGGCCGTGATCTTCAACACTTTGGTGGTTGTCAACGCCTCGGCCACGTCAGAAAAACGGTCGGACTCGTATTCAGTGAGTCTTTACGACGTATCCGACTTCAGTTCGGTATCGGACATGAAGTCTAGCACCGCCGCGTCCACCAGCGACTCCTCGTCGCTGGGAATCACGCGCACCACCAAAGTGTTGGTGGGCACTTTGGTGCCCATAGCTGCATTGGCCACCATTGCTGCGTTTGGCATGTATTGGTGGAAGCGTAACATGGCCAAGGACGACCCGGTCAGCATCATGGAGCCCGGAGAATACCAGCTTGGCCACTTCCGCACAGCATCGGAACGGCCATATTCGTTGCTCGGTGTGAACCCGCTCAACCTCTACGTGCAAAGCAACGACTCAAATTCCACGTTGGACGCAGACTCCATGGACTCGTGGGTGCGCAAGAGACAAGAGTACGACGCCAAACGGTTCCGCACCCTCAAACGGCACAGCTACCTAGCGTCGAACGAGACGCTCAACTCGCACCTCGACACCGAAGAAATCACCGAGGAGGTGACCGACGAGCTACCGGTGGACGAGATGGACATGGGCACGCCAGACAGCGAGCCGCGCCCGCTTCTCCCTGCGCGGGTCAGCCATCTCAAGAAGAGCTTCTCGTACACACAAACGCCGCCGGACCTGCCGATGCTCCGCAAGAAGAGCCGGCTCGACCCGGGCTTCGTCGACTTGGGCAGCGTTATGCCGGAGTTTGTCGACGTGTCCGACGAGTCCTGTGACGAGAACATGGACGTGCAGGTATTGGTGAGCTCGAAGCGCAAGCTGGTGCTCCGAATCGTGAATCCCGACCTGGCGTCGGTCGACGAGCGCTTGCGGCAGCGCACGCCCTCCAAGTGATGTACCATAGAATGTAAGATAGGTGTCTGCCCACTGTAAGCCTTCACAACCTCACAACCATTCACAACCATTCACATCCTACATTCACATCCTACACAATCACAGCATATACTGTGCCTCCCACCATTAGCCTTGCGAGTCTGAACTTGCAGGCACATCCCATCTGATGTGGTCATGTGGTCATGGGGTCTCGTGGTAGGCGCCGTAGCCATATCGGAGATTACGCGGACATACTACAGTCAGACGACAGCGTTTCGCAGCTGTCCAACCATGCAGCACGCTGCCGGCTACTTCCTAAGCCCGGCCCAACATCCGACCACTGTGACCTTTGGCGAGTTGCCCGCACCCCATTGGCCAACGTTCTCGTCTCGGCCAGCTAGCTCACCGTAGCCGCCCCTCGCACCGCCGCCCCATTATCCAGGACCTTCTTGTCCTGCTGTTGATCACTGTCGCCTGCACACAGTCACAGCATAGCTATCACCAGTGCTACCACACCCATCACCACTGGCAACCTGTGCGAACGCTGCGGCCCTAATATCGTGCAGCCCTCATGAGCGGCGAACCCTTTAGTTTCATCTTGTCGGAAGAGGTGGGCAATGATGCCCAGAAACCCTACTCGGAGCCCGAGGACGACTTCTCCGCCTACCGCCTAGCGCCAACCTTGCAGGACCCGGCGTCGTTCTCGTACGGCGACGACGTCATGTACCAGCAGGGCTCGCCGGACAACTTGCTACTGTTTTTTCCGCAGAAGGCCGACCAGCCGGCCCAGCTGTCGTGGAACATGCCTGGTGCGTTCAACACGCCGGACGCCATGGACTTGGACCCGTCGCCGCCGTTCACCGTGGACCTGGAGCTCTACATTGACGCCGCCACGCCGGCCAACGACGGCGCGGAGCCGGCTGCCGCTCCGCCCGAGAACAACCCCTTGGCCCCGACCAACGACGTCTTCATCGGCCCCTACGACGACAGCGCCATGCAATCAATCCTTACCGCCGCTGACAGGAGCCCTCCGCTGCGGTTCAACTTCAACGAGGCCCCGAGCCATAGCAACTTGCACGACTCCAACAGCCTACATCCGGACAGCCTCCACAAGACGTCTCCGTACACGGGCGAGGGCTACGGCTCGGAAAACACATTCTACGACGGCCTAAAGGACGACGCGTTGGATGCGAGGCGCGACATCCACAGCCACCGCACGTCCATCCTGGTCGCCAACGACCTTCTGCCCCTCACCACCACAACGTCTCTCACCCCGTCGGTGTCCTCGCTACATCTGGCGCAGCTCTCCTTCTTCTCCGCGCCGCAGTACATGCGCTCGCTGTTCGACCAGCCGCCGGCGCTGATCCACCGGGGGCTGATCGACCTCTACTCGCGCACGCGCTTGTCCATCGACAGCCTGAACTCGGGCGCCAACGTGCCCGCGCGCAACCAGCGTTCGTTGGCGAGTTACTTCCCGTTCATGGGCGACCGCAAGCTGCCGGGCCGCCAGTCGCCGCCTGAGTGGAGCCTGCCTCAGCAGCTGCTGCAACACCGCACGCTAATACGCAGCATCTTCAAGTCGAGCCAACCCGAAGAAGACCAGGAGCCGGTGGAAGAAGGAGAGGCGCCCATCGAGGACGAAGACCCCGAGAAGAAAGCGAAGCGCCCGCGCCGCGGGTTGTTCACGCGGTTCAAGACGAAGACCGCCGATGAGAAGGACCTCATGAGCCCGGAGCTCAAGCCCGAGGAACCCACGCTCGTGAAGCAGGAGAAGCAGGAGCCTGTACTTGTGAAACAGGAGTCCAACTCGTCCGGATCTATTCAGGAGACGCCGGCAGCACACCTGAACCCGCAGTCCAATCCAGGCTCGCTTCAGAATATTAGTTCTGCCGGCAGTGTTGAGGAGCCCAACTACGGTGCGTTGTTCCAGGGCGTGGGTAAGCGGCGCACCCTCATGAAGAGCAAGCGCAAACCCGAAAAGGAGAAGGGCGACAAGAGCGAAAAGGTCGACATAAAGGATGAGGATGACTCCGAGAAGCAATCTCTGAGCCTCCATCGAGCCAGCTTAGAACACGGGTTGGACAACCAGCTGGCTACAAGCGCTTCCGTCTCCGTTGCGTCGTCGCATTCGACGGAGTCGCACCTCGAGGGCACACCCGGACCCTTTGCAAGCGCATCCAAGCGTATTTTGGGTTCTCGGCTCTTGAAGCGGAAAAGCAGCACCAATCGCGTGGAGCCTCTGAGCGACGTGGTTGAAATCGACCTCAAGTCTTTGGATCTCCCGGCAAACACGGAGATTTTGCCTCAGATCAACCCGAAAAACAGAACGCGCGGCCGCAAGGAAGACAAGGAGGCGGACATGGTTGACCAGTCGAAGATCTACATGTGCGGGTATTGCTCGCGCCGTTTCAAGCGGCAGGAGCACTTGAAGCGCCATTTCCGGTCTTTGCATACGCTGGAAAAGCCCTACGAGTGCCGGGTGTGCCTGAAGAAGTTCAGCCGGACCGATAACCTCAACCAGCATTTGAAGGTACATAAGCAGGAGGGGGACTACTTTGAGGAAGAAGATGACGATGCCGAGAGCGCCATGGTGGAGACATAGCTAATAAAACGATACACGGAGCGTAACCGTAGTGGCGCTTCTACAACATGATCCCAGAACCGTTCCATAAATGAAAGTATGAAGTGAATGCCTACATAAGCCCCAAGTCCTCGTTCAATCTGTTCAGCGTCAAGCTGTCCAAGATTGTGTCGCTCTTGTGCCTGTGGTCGGTCGGCTTTGCGATTGCCCCGTCGTTCTTCACACACACGCCGTTGAACAAGTGCTTGCGGTAGCCCTCCACGCGAGTGAACTCTTTACCACACTTGCACCGGCAATGCTTCAGCACCATGTGCAGCTTCACGTGCCGGTTCAAGTCATGCTGGCGCACAAAGCTCTTAGGGCAGTACGTGCACGTAAACGGGCGGTCGCTGAGATGAGTCTGAATGTGCAGCCGCACGTTGTAGCGGCGGGTGAACTTCTTGCCGCAATTTTTGAATGTGCAAGTGAACACCTTGTTCTCGTCAGGACCCTCCCAGTAGCGATCCAACTCGCCAGGCGGAAGTAGCGAGGTCTTCTTCACCACACGCTTGGGCAGTAGTTCCTGGATGGCCCTGCGCACGTCTCGCGTGGCCTTACCGTTAGGCGAAATGATGGGACTCCACTCCAAAGTGATTTTATTTTTCGTCGGCGTCTTGAGAGGTGTGAGCTGAAGCACGGTTTCGTTGGCATCCACCGTGTCGTCTGCAGAAAACTTCACCGGCGACAGTGCAAGCAGAGGCTGCGGCAGCGAACTGGGATTGTTATCGGAAAAGAACTGTGGATTGTAGAAGGTGCGTTTCTCGTAAGGGGACGAGAAATGCCCCGGACGGGGCAGCGAGTACGGAGAGCCGGACTCGGACTCGGGCGGCGGTAGAAATACGTTCATGTTCATGTTGAGCACGTCCTTGTCGATAGTGTCAGGCTTGAGTGCCTCCCTCCTCACCAGATACGTTGGTTCTGTGTAGTCGCTGCGCTTGTAAACGGGGCTGGAGTACTCGTTCACGGGAATGGGTACATACTTCTTCGCCTGGGGCAGGTCCGCGACGGAGTCTATGTCAGGCGGATACACCTCCTTCTGCGTCGGGTGGTGGATGGGCTGCAAGGGGTCTGCGGAGCTCAAGTACTGCTCCAAGCCGTCGTCGAGATCGGGCGGGAACTTGTACAGCTTGGGGTGGCTGGTGGTGACAATAAGGTCGTCCTTCTTTTCGTCCTCCTCGGTCAACAAGATGGGCTGAACGGCCTCCAAGGGCTGGTCAAAGTTGAAATCCAACTGGTCGTTGCTGATTTGGGTAAGCTGGGTGGGCGAGATGGACTTCGGGATGTCGGGCAGCTTCATCATGCGGTACATGTCGCTGGAGCCACTGAGCGAGAGCTCGCGATTGTGGTCTACAAAGCCAAAGATGGCCGTCCCGCTGGGCTTCTTGGAGTGTCTGAGCGGCGTGGACACCGAGGCCTGCGGCGGCATGGGCGCCTGGCCGTATCCGGAGGGCACATCCAAGTCCTGCAAGGTGGTGAGTGCGTCGTTGAAGATGTTATCGAAATTCTTGTACTCCAGAAAGTACTTGGTGAAGTCCTCGTCGGCTGGGGTCCGTGACGACGCTCTCATGTCGTCCCAGTTGGCCAAGTGTTCCATGGTCGGGTTTGATTTGGGGCCGCGCGATGGGTGCAAAATAGAGCGTGGGCAGGCGGTTCAGCGAGGAAGAAAAGAAGTAAGCAATTGAGAATCCTCAGAGATGTGGAGCCTGTAGGCAGCCTAACGGGATCACGCCCCCAATTGGGCTGTTATGGTGGGCAGGATGGAACTTAGCGATGGGCCGCATTGGGGTGCTTCCTGTTTCGGGCTAATTGATAACATATCAAAACGCACCTACTGTATTGTGTGCAGGCGACCGAGATGGCGGTGTTTACCTATTACTGTTTCGGGCCCGCTCTCGAGCCGGCCGTTCGCTGCCTGGCGGGCCCAGAGGCGCTAGCTATTGTGTCGCACTCGCGTCGGGTCGGCTACGCACTTTGCCTGCCAAGCGTAGGTGGGGCCGCTGTTTCGGCCGCACTCACTGCTAAACTTCCGGGTTTGCTGGGCGAGGCGAGGCTTGAGCATTCCAGCCAGGGTGGTGTAAACATGCATTTTCTCGTCTGTTTTGGTATGGAGACGTATTTTCCCCTACTTGCGCTATGGAATGGACTAACGATGCCTGTTGCTGCAGGGCCGGAATATTATAGATCTGGCTGCCGGATCAGAACATTCGCAGCATTAGTCTTTCGGCATCTGACAACGCGGCTCTTCCTTGCAACGAGGTCTCTCGCTTCTCTGTCTAGTGCGCTGCTTACAGCTTCTCTGCCTACTCGTATACCATTTTGACACTGTATTTCTCAAAGCACGTTTATTGGTGACTGTGCTCGCCATACACTACATCCGAGCACGTCCCTCAAAAGCTAAATGCATACTTCATGGAGCCAAAGATGCATGCTTATGGAGACAACAACATCTTTCTGGGGTCCTCGATCAACTCCTTGATGGTCTTCAAGAAGGTCACTGCCTCACGGCCGTCCAACACTCTGTGGTCGTAGGTCAATGCAATGTACATCATGGGGCGAGACACAATCTGGCCGTTTTCGGTGACTGGTCTCTGCTTGACGCCGTGCAAGCCCAAAACGGCAGTCTGGGGCAAGTTGATGATGGGCGTACCGTACAAGGAGCCGAACACACCACCGTTGGAGATGGTGAAGGTGCCACCGGCCATGTCCTCCAAGGACAACTTGCCGTCTCTGGCCTTTTTGCTCAACTTCACAATCTCCTCTTCGACGCCCAAGATGGACAACGACTCGGCGTTTCTCACCACAGGCGTCACCAAACCCTTGGGCGTGGCCACGGCGATGGAGATGTCCATGTAGTCTCTGAACACCATGGTGTCGCCGTTCTCGATGGAGGCGTTCACCGCAGGGATGTCCCTGGAAGCCAATGCAGCGGCCTTGGAGAAGGCACCCATGAAGCCGAACTTGATGCCGGTCTTCTCCAACACCTCGTCCTTGTACAACTTTCTCATCTCCATCAACGCGGACATGTCCACCTCGTTGAACGTGGTCAACGACGCGGCGGTGTTCTGCGACTCTTTAAGACGCTCGGCGATTCTCAATCTCATTCTGTTCATCTTCACTCTCTCCTCCTTTCTGGACCCAGGAGTGAACGAGGCGGACTCCTCGGACTTCTGCTCCTTCTTGGTCTCCTTCTTCTCCACCTTCTTCTCCTGCTTAGGCTCCTCCTTCTTCACCTCCTTCTTCTCCTCCTTGGCTTCTTCCTTCTTCTCCTCCTTCTTCTCCTCCTTGGGCGCCTCCGACTTCTCCTCCTTGGCACCGCCTTCTGGGGCAGCACCCTCGTCGATCTTGATGATCTCCTGACCAACCTCGACGGTGTCCTCCACCGCGACCAAGATCTCGGTGATGGTACCGGCAACTGGGGCGTTCACCTCCACGTCGATCTTGTCGGTCTCAATGGTAGCAACAAGCTCATCCTGCTCGACGTAGTCACCAACCTCCTTGCTGAAGGAGGACAAAGTACCCTCGGTGATGGACTCGGCCATCTCGGGCACCTTGACGGTGGTGGAGGCAAATCTGTGGAACACCAATGGGGACAATCTGGCGCCGAATGCTGGTTTCGTCAACGATCTCGCCATGACAGGCGACGCTCTTGGAAGTGCCTTGGCCGCCTGAGGAAGACGGCGCATACTGCTTCTGATGCTTCTGGACAACATGTTGCTGGGGTGGTAGGAATAGAGAGTTTTTGGTTTTGGTTTTTTAGTACCAATGAGCCCGACTGCCCCCGGGGCCAGCCAATAAAGGTGCGCGCAATGAAGTCAGACCGGGTTCGTCCCCCACACCCGACATCGGGAAGAAGCGAATAGAGCTTGTAGGGTGGTTATCTTTAGATCCTGAAAAGGGCGCCTACTGCTTTTCAGTCGAATTCATTACTGCCAAGGCGCTCTACGCTGACATTAGTCAGAGCGTGGGGAAGGACGGCCTGCACACATCGGACTTCCGGTAAAACGCCGAAGCCTGAGAAGCAGAGAAGACCCGGGCCTATCGCGCACCGGGGAAGAAAAAAGAAAGCCCGACGCGGGGGTCGAACCCGCAACCTTGTGATTAAAAGTCACACGCTCTAGCCATTGAGCTAGCCAGGCAATTTGCTTTCAATTTTCTTTTCTTATTTTCCTAGGAGCTGTTTCTAGAATCGGCATCTCCTAAGCATCCAACATTCGGTCTGTGCAATCACCCTGTACTTCAAAGGTGTTTCCCTGCATCACATCCCATAAATCTGCAATTTTGCGCTTCGATACCTGTGTTTGGGTTTTGCCCCGATTCGGCACTATAATGCAGTGCATAACAAGTTGATATCAAAAGTGACTTGCTCCTTCAATTGACATGGAATCGCTTCACCCGTACGGAAAAGAAGACATTAGGGTGGTGAGTGACCTCTCCCGGTTTGAGTACGAGAAGCATGCGCCGAGAAACAGATCCAGAAACGTCACCCCTACAGATCAGCAAAGCGAAGTAATGCCCCCTCGCAGGCGAAACATGGTCGAAATCGCAGAGCTGGCCCAAGGCTCCTCTGCGTACGACATGAGAGACGATCTTTACAACTTCTATGCTGACCCGCAGACTCAGCACCCCGAGCAATTTGCCCCTTACCCTCCCCTGGTGCGAGATGCCCCTCCAGTCCCGCCGCCAAAAGACTACAAGAGCTACTACGGACACAGAAATATTCTGCAAGCTCAACATAACAACCAGGACTTGCCTCCATTGCAGGACTCGCGTGACTACGCTGCTCAGCAGCAGGGGCTCATGCCCCCGGAACCTGCGCACGAACCATCAGCTGGTATTCCAGAAAACATTCTATTAGAGCGCGTGCTCAACAAGCCGTTGTTCCGATTGGGTGGAGGGAATGTGCCTAACGCAGACCCCAAGCACCAACCTCCTCGGTACACGGTCACCGTCAACTCCGTGGTGGACTTTTTTCAGATCATCTTCGGCATCATCATCATCACATTGGCGTCCGTGCTTGGGTCTGAAGACTTCCGCATCGCGATCGGAATCTATCGCTACTTCATCGCCGTCGGCGTCATCACATTGGTTGTGTCTCTCCTCTTCATTACGAAGACCATCAACTTTGAACGCCGCAACGGAATCTTCTACTGCTTGATTTCTTGCATTCTCACCGGCGTCTCCTTGGTGCTCTCCATCACGTCGATTGCAACGAACCTGAACTGCGCGACAGGCTCCATCTGCGCCATGCGCAAGACCCTCTCAACGTTTGCAATTCTTTCATTCTTCCTATGGGTGTGCACCATGGTCATGTATCTCACCACTCTCTACATCTCACGCATGAACTTGTTGGATGAAATCAACATGGAGTACTCCAGCCATGGTGTGCCGGGGGAGTTTAGTGGCCCGCCCCGCTATTCCTCGAACCGTGACCCTATCATGTCTCCGCCAGTGGATGAGCTTCCGCCTCAGGCCCAGCCATCTCAAGAGTACGTTCATCCTGAACTTCCTCAGTACTTCCTTCATGCAACTGGTGAGTTGCGTCCCCTACTGCACCACGAAGATATCAGAGGCACCAAGAAAATGGTCGTGTATACACTGGTGTAGACATTGTATGGATAACGAATTACGGAGTGTAGCGATTTAGATTAGTGATTTTGTAAGCTTCGATTTGGTATGGCCCTCAAGGTATGCAAAATCTGGTTGTTGGTTTTAAATCTTTTCCTTTTGTTGATTCCGCAAATTTCGCCCGCTACCTACTATTTTGCACCCAATTTGCGAACCTTCGTTACTTCTCACCAAACTACAACACCAATAAAAAATGCATACGAAATTAAATCAACAGTTGCGATGCTTTTTACTTCTTCCTTTGGTCTGCCTAGCAATTGTTCTCCCTACCGAACTTTGGAGCAACAAGCATTTCGGCAATTTGGATGTCATCACCACTTTGGCGCAAACCGGACTGCAAAACTTACGGACACTATTCAGCGGACGTAACATCACCGATGAGATTCTGGTGTTCGTGGAGAACATTCTTAGGTTCCATTCCCCTGCGTCCCTTCGCAGTGGTTCACAGTCCTTCACGCCTGACTTATCTTCCCTTGCGATCACAGACATCAGGCCCCTCTTCATTTTCAACACCACCATGAATGTCAACCTCACGGGATTGACTCCGAGAAGTGCAGCGGAGCTCATTTCGAGCAGTGCACCGTTCTCATTGCCAAGGGCCGAATTGTCTGACTACTTCATTGCGCTTCCTCCCAGCAAG
This sequence comes from Helenozyma rhizophorensis, assembly GCA_030573355.1. Taxonomy (NCBI): domain Eukaryota; kingdom Fungi; phylum Ascomycota; class Pichiomycetes; order Serinales; family Metschnikowiaceae; genus Helenozyma; species Helenozyma rhizophorensis. Next base: position 210,938 of record JAJMDD010000014.1, read on the forward strand.
ATTCGGCAGGAACAGGTGAAAGCCTCTGGCATCCATTTCCACCGCCACTTCCAGTATGGTGACTCTGAGGACGGAGGAAACTCAACAGATCACAATAATAGAGCATCTGTGGTTGGCTTTATCTTCGCGGATCAAGATGGTTCCAACAATAGCGCGGACTACAAGAGCGTATACGACACATTGGCGAAGTACTGGGTGGGCGAGATTGGGGCACCAAATTTCCTCCGCTCGACGTTTTGCAGCGTGGGACCAACTTCAAGTTCGCAAGGCTACTGTGTCTCTATAAAGAATGATTCACAGGTGACCTTGTCTCTGGCTACTGGCCAATCCATTAGTATCTTCAAAAGAGATATAGGCACAGTTGACGAGGCCGAGCTGGATGTAGAAGATGCCGCTCTTGAACCAACAGAAGCCAAAGAAATACAATCGCATGAAGATGAGGATGAAGCCAATTATAGGCCCATCGTCTTCGAATCACAGGTGATCAGGCAGATACATGACAAGTTCAGGAATCTCGGCCAGCAGGTCGCAACCAATGCAGAGCACGCCAACGAAAGTCCTAAAGACTTCTTGAAAGCAGTGGACATGAAGGTCGATGCTAAGATTGATGCATTGGGAGACTCAATCAACAGAGCCGGCCAAAGAATTGCACAAGTTCCCGGCCAAATGGCCGATTATGTGAATGACTACATTGATGAAACCATTGAAAGAGTGGCCGATAGTAGATGGCCCAAGGAAGACGACGACGAATACGATACGTACAGTTACGCTTTTCAACGCCTTGATACTATTGACTCTGGCGATGAGTCGGATGGAGACCCCAACTACAGAAAGAGAGAACTTGCCCTCGATTTTGACGAGGGAAAGGCGAGAAAATTCGACCGCACGATCGTTGTACCTCTCTCATTAGTCCAGGCGGCAAAGCCCAGCCCAAGGTCAAAGTCATACACGCAGGTACTAGAGTCCATGGGATCGAGGTTATCTCCTAGGAAAGAGGCAGCATGCGTCCCCGTGACATGGTACAATGTGTTTCACCACGGCATATTTGGAACTACGAATTTCTGCGGGTAGTCTCTTGTATAGGATAACCACGATGTCGTCAAAATCGCTATGAAATCAAATTGTCTTGTAGGAATAACTAAAGATAGCTATTGTTATGTTTCTGAGGGGTTTGGTTCCTCTCGTAGTAACCGCGGTATGGCGCAGTGTTCTGTTCCTCGCCACCGTAGCTGGTTTTGAAGTTCTGGTAGGCATTTGAAGAGTTGCCCGTGAGGGTTGAAGCAGGTTGTTGTGGCTCGGATGAATCGACAAACGACTGCTTCGAGCTGCTTTCAGCATCAGCGTAAGCAGAATTGTAGGCTGCGTGCCTGTTATGAGATTCTTGGTCGTAGACGGATTCATCGTCGGTATAGGCTACAGTGTTGGCATGCTCGTGCCCCTTCATTGCACTAGCACCCAAAGCCACCAACTCAATATCGTCGGAATCGGAAGTTTCCTTCTTTCCCTTAAGTCCCAAACGTGGCAAGAACGATACTCTGTCGTCCTTCATTGGCTGGTATCTGGCGTCAGGGTTCTTGTAGACCAACGCCAACACACAAGTGACGATCGTGAAGATCAACAAAAACAAGGCAAGTACCGCATTCATGACAAAGTAGACAATAGCCATGACAGACGCCACGACCTGAGGCTGCCCGAAAACGTAGGAGAAGAACACGAAGAAGAGGGCATTGATGGTGTTGATGACAGAAATGATGATATTGAAAACGTTTGTTCTCTTGTCCATAAATGGACGCTTCCAGCAGACAACTCCACAGTAGATAAGTTCGACAATGAACACAATGAGCGACAGAACTCTTCCGTGCTTTTGTAAAACAGCCACGAACAATGTCTTGAGAAGAATGTAAGCCAACGAAGCGAAGATGAAGTAGTAGCAGTCCGCTCTGTATTGCACGTAGACGAAACCAAACTTATTCAAGAATCTGGTGTCTCCATACAAAAGATAAGCGGGATTTTTATGCTCTCTCACAGACTTTCTGCCATTCGTGAAAACACGAACGGTCGAGTAAAACATCAAGACCAAGGCCGCAAGAAGGAGAAACACCGCAACAACTACGATACCAGCGGAATCGTGAGCGGTGAACTCCCAGAAGCTCAAAATAGCAATCTGCGGTAAAGCAACAAACATCAAACGGTACAAAGCACCTTTGATGATGCTCGACCACTGCTGTCTGTATTCATTGAACTTGCCTTCATGCATGACCTTGGAGCGAATGCAAATTTCGATGATGGCTTTGAAGAAGGTCATACAGACCACCATGACAAATGTAAAGAAAAGCAAAAACATGATCGCTGTCATAAACAAATTGGTGATCTCGATACCCGCAAGATATGAAACTCTTTGAATACCACGCAAGATCAACACTTTGCTTCCAATATCGGGATCCTTTTCGTTGGTGGTGTACAACGTCAGATTTAAGGAGTCGCTCTGAGCAAAATCGCTGTCGGTCGCAATGGAAAGACGCTTGGCCAAACGTACTGGCGCTGGAGCCTCAAGCCCAAACGGTCCGCTCATGCCGAAAGCGGTGGTCAAAGCGCTCAAGCTTCTCTTGACTTTCTGCACAGAGACAGAGTAAACCGAGTTAGCCAAAATGGCAGTAGGCGTGCCACCTGTTGCCTGGAGATACCAGTTTGCAATGTCTTGAACAAACCCAACCTTAATGACACCCAATGACCACTGGAAATTCTGCGCCCACGCAGCCGCAATAGGAGGGACCTTTGCTACTGCCAACATGGAGGTGATGGCTAACGACTGGAAGTAAACGAACAACGACATGGAGTTGGATGCAATGTGAGCGGCAGTGCTCGAGTGACCAATCACGGAAACGACACCCGAGGTAATCAAACCCAATCCCGAGATGGCAGCGATGGGCCAAGCCGCATATTTGGTTTGCACGGTCTTGCCATTTGACACAACAGCCTCCACACATGCCAAAGTCTGACTGGTGTCCGAGGCATTGTACATGACCATCCTCACTCTTGCGTCCAAGTCTGGAATCTTGTACGCAATTCCAGGGATCATATCCTTAATAGTGCTGGAAACATTGTAATCAAAGGTGATGTCCAAGTGGCCAGAAGTCAATGGACAGAGCTCAGAGTACAGAAGGTCACACAAGAGAATACTCTTCAGGAACACCTCAAGGCCGTATGTGATCAACTCGACAGAGACGCCAACATCAACGTCGTTCACGTTGGACACCGCCAGGATGTCAAAAGACACCGAGCTGTTCAGCTCATAGTAGATGACCTCAAAGTAGGAGGCCCAGATTTGCGAATTGTCCATGCATGTCAACAAAGATGACGCTTTAAGGTAATTCAGTGCAGACACGGTCTGAATGAAACCTAGCACCCAAAGGATGATGAGGTTGAGTTTCATGTTGAGGATATTGTTTGACCGCTCTTATGTGGTAAGCTCGTGCTCTCCTCTATTTGAAAGCTTCGGTTTCGGGAAGGGTTAGGATCAACGAAGCGAAGACGAAGGTGCCCTAACGAGAATAGGTCAAGTTGGTAAATGTGGTTGTAGCCTTCTAATAATATCTGGCACGAGATCGAGGACACCTGTGTGGAAGTGTGCAGGACGGAAGAGGAGAAAGTGATGAAAGAAGTGATGTTTTCACGAATGTGGTGACTATTGGACGCGAACTACAACAATCGTGATTTGAAAAAATCCAACGATGGTGAATGACAAAGTCCTTTGCGTTGTATTGCTTATTTCTAAAATACTCCGCCCCATCGATGATGTGCCTAGTGTTCTCGCGTGCAAGAGCGAAACGGCTAGGGGAGTGCATATTGAATCGGCCAAGATTGACCATATATCAACAGAATGCTGACCGTCAGCAGACTAGTATGGAATACCATTTGTGAGCCTCTGGAACTCGTCGTAGCCTGTTGTATAGAAACTCTCGAACGACTTCTTTACGAGTCCGCGGAAATAAATTGCAGCGTCTTTGTCACTCTTGCCGGGGACAAACCTCTTTCTCAACTTTTTGATTGTAGTTTCCTTAAAGCATGGCAAACCGCTCTCCAACATAGGATTGATGCAACGCACGATAGTTTCCATATATGGCCTGCAGGCCAAGTATCCCTTTATGCATAATTCTTCAAACCACTGGAAGGCTTGAGTAGAGTCCGATCCGCCTAATACCATGACCATCTCTTTGGTCAACTTGAAGGGCGCAACTTCGAACTTGACTCCACCGGGAACAATGTCAAAGCAGAAACCGAAGTCGATGTGTAAGATATGTCCTTGATCGTCGTACATGATGTTTCCGTTGTGTCTGTCCTTGAACTGAAGCAAGTACGAGATGATCGAGTAGGCAGCCAACGAGCGAATTAAGTTGTTTCTTGCTTGTTGGAATTCGATGGACGTCTCAGGACCGAATTTGGTGATGAAGTATTCGTATAACCCATTCACGGCTTCTCTACCTAGCATGTCTCTACTAGTAGAGTTTGGCAAAACGTCAATGACACCACAGCCAGGCGCAGTGGCCGTCACTCTGTAGGGGAACACATAAAGGTCAAGTCCCGCATTCAACCATATTGTACGGAACACAGATATCAACTGCAATGCTAAAACATCTTGGCGACAGTCGTCTCCCACTTTGAAGATCGCACTCTGCCACTTTTCAATTGGAACTTTCACAACGTTACCATAGTCGTCGACCTCTTCAACCTCCTTCTTGATTTTGAAAGTAGCCATGAAGGGAGCTTTGGCATGCGACTGCAAGGGCTTTCCAGATTTGCGATTGATATCAACCAACACTCCATCTGGGTTACTTGGCAAATAGACGCCAGGCTGAACCTCGATTCTAGCCATTTCCTCATCGATCTTAATTTTCTTTTCTGCCTTGGATTTCTTGATGTAAGGTTTCAATTTTCCAGAAATCGACGTGACTTCATTGAAGAACCCGAATTCCTTCTTGTAGAATTTCAAGTCTTCAGGACTGAAGCTTGCCAACATCAATTCCTGAATTTCATCCAAGGTGGGCTTCAAAGAGTCGGGCTCTGTGGAATCTTCATCCTTGAAACTGTTGGCCAACATGTTCCAAATGATTTGATGTGCAAAGAGCTGAGAAACCCGAGCCGTCTCGACGATGAACCTTTTAACATATCCTTTGGCATCATATCTGAGGGATTGAACGATTTGCGGGACATAGAAGAATGTCAAGTTCACGTCATGGTGTTCAAGGGACCTCATGGTGTATTGCAAAATGTAAGGGTTCTTGCCGAAGGGGGGCAAAAACAAAGTGATGGCATCGATGGGCGATAATGCCTCCCAGAATAATAGTTGGTGAGTAGGCATATGAGACCCAGCATTGATACCGATAAAGTACTGAACAGCTTCGGGATAGCTTATTGCAGGTACTGGATTTTCTGAAATCAACTTTTGAAGCAATTCATCCAAATTTTTAATCTTGTAGCGATTTGCCAAGTTGACAGCCAAAATGGGGTCAATATTATAAGCCTTCGTGATATGCTCTCCTCCAATGTGGTTAGCAATATAACTGCCTCTGGTATCTGAGGGATTAGTTGGGTTCAACCAAACTCCAATCTTGCTGATCTCATCATCCATAAAAAACATGAGTAAAATCTTCTTCAGCTCCAATTTTTCACTTTTGAAAGTGCTTGTAGCAATTAGCAATTTTGCAACTTCCTTCAACAATGTGTAATCGGCCTTTATTTTCAAGACGTTCGAACCAAAGGGGTAGCTGGATCTAGACTTGAACCAAGACAAGGAGCTATCGAAAATCATCTCAGTGATTCGCTGACAGCTCCTGGAACCCAATTTGGTATGATAATTTAAGATGTCGAACGCAAATTTGATCAATTCGAAACGAGTGTATCTTGCAAACGGATGCAAACTTCCGGTGCACATGCTGCGTAAACCCATGTTGACTAGACGCGTGAAAATTTTCAATAAGTGATCACTCTGATTCATAGTGGCTTCAAAGTTAGAAGATAACAATTGGATAATTTCTGAGTGAGGCTGGAAAGATCTGCTCACATTGGAAGCAATTTTACTGGCATGTTTGAAATCACTTGGAGAGTAATCCATTTTGCTGAATTCGGCATGTTGGAAATCGTGGGCTTTCGAAAAAATTCCTTGCTTCAAGATGATTGACTTCTCCCAGCATTTACTAATCTCGGATAAGATGAGTATGGAAAGGCTTGGTCTTTCTTTCATGACCGCTCCCCAGATACTAGTAGCAGCCCTCATGGAACTGGACTCAAATAAAATAAAAGGAATATCCACCAAATAACGAATCAATTCGGCCAAATTGTTGTCCTGGATCAACGCAAATCCGGAAATTTCACTCAACAAGTCAGTGACGTCTTGTAGTGGGACATGACTGCCTTGGTCACTGAGAATCTCCTTTAAGGAAGTTACTTGCTCCCTGAGTTCAGCTAATGCTTTATCAGCACCCTCTGCGGTATGAAATGAAACTCTGTCAACCAAATCGGAGACAAAGTTTGACCTCCAGTTTAATTGAGAAATAACAGGGGGAAGTAAGTTGACAGATGGCCCTGGTAGGCGGGGAAGATGGATCAACTCGCGGTCAGTCGCACCGATCCCACCAGCCATATCCAATGCAAAAGAAACGCCAAACTGGATGTTCTTATTCGACTGAAACCTGTCTAACCCGGAAACGTAGGATTGAATTAAGCTCTTGGTATCAGAGTTGCACTTCAAAAGTAACAACTTGAGCCAGTTTTTCGCCTTTTCATAGAGTCTGTTGAAAGTGTCATATCTCCAATTGTAGGAATCAGGCAATTCCAATCTGATGCCAGTTTTTTTCGCAGTGTATACGAAAGTCGGTTCATACTGGTTGATATCTGCGTCAATGACACTGTCGTACAAAAGTGTTAACAAGTCGAAAAGGGAAAGTAAACTCTTGTGGTGACATAAAGATGACGGAACCTTATTAATGAGCAAGTCGCAGCATTGGAGTGCTGCGTCTTGTAAGTCCTCGAGCCCATAACAGCATAGAATCAACATTTGAGTGAGTTGTTCTGCGATGTTATAGGCTGAAAATTGCTTATCAGCTCCACAATGAACAAGATCAACAAAATCCTTATTAATCTTGAACGCAATGGCTCCGAGGTATTTGTCAATACCACTTGTCTTCATTGATGGGTCGGAATAGTACTTCAAGATAGTGTGACAGTCTCCTGTTTTGACCCTGAGCGATTCCACAAATAACGCAGCTGCCAAGAACATCAATTTAGAATATGACATGGTTCTTGAGACTTCGAACACATCGCCAACAATGTGGCGGTGATCCTTCACGTTGTGGTTGGAAGATCCTCTTTTCAAAACTGTGTTGAGCTCCAAAGACGTCTCCGTCCTGTCCCAATTGAGCGCTGATGCCAATGGAGGGGTGTTGTAAGCGATTCTCTCCAACTCACTTGCATATTTCTTTGCATGTTCAGAATAGATAGAGTAGCCGTGAACAACCATATTGAACCAGATATTTCTGAACAAATCGATCGTGTAGCTGTCTGTAATTACCAATGGCTTGTCTCCCAAATGAACGTCCGGCAAAAGATCAGCTAACGGCTTCAAATAAAGAGAAATTTGGTCACCAATCGCGCTGATCTCGTTGTGGGAGCGATGATGATCCAAAACTTGAACGTCCCCACGGCTGATGATGGAGGACAAGATCTCACGCAAGTACACGAAGTACAACGGATTTTTCTGATTCAACTTTTTGGAGAGATCCGATCTTGCATTGTGAAGGATATGCAAAAGATCTGCGTTCTTTGCGGCAAATGCATCGAATGTCAACTTGTGAAGCAATCTGCTGAGAACCACAAATTCACGTTCCGGTAAGTATGGAGCACAAGAAACCAATCCCTCGAGCAACGATGGTGCAGCGACAGTATTCAACTTAATTGTTTTCTGGGACAAGATTGTTACGGTCAATGTGCTCACACTCTCATCACCGCACGCAGCCACCACCTCACTTATGGCAGTCACTGCGTTTTTGCAGACTTTTCTGTACTCCAACTCATTGAAGCTTGTAGATTCCTTATCTGAAGATGCCTGCAGCACGCTGTGTCTTTTCAGAACAGTATTATTTCTGATGAGGCGGTTAGGATTGCCAACCTCGGGAGGCTTGAGGGTGTCAGCGGCCGTTCCGTTGCGTAAGCTGGTGCTTCTGCGCGAGCGTGCCTGCAACTGCAAACCATCATTGCCAACGAAGACCAAGTTCGTTAATGCATATATGGTAGTGACAACCGCGTCCTGAGAAAGAACCTTACTGGCAAGACCCACGCTCATGGAAACCACTTGGCACTCCGGAGCGCTCAAAGCAGGGTTAGCAACTAACGAAGTGAAAGCTCTTGTGAGGGAAGAACCAACTGAAGCATCTTTGAAAACGAGCACAGAGCCGAGCTGAATGATGGTCGAGCCCAAAACGTGGTCCAACATCATATCATAGATGCCAATCGAGTTAAGGAAGATCTTTTTGGCAATCTTGATGTCCAAAAGATCGGTCAATAGGCCGCAGGTAATCACCAGCATAAACTCACTCTTCGCCAAGTAGCCAAGCCGCAAGCGAGCTATCGTGGAATATACGATGTAGGTCTCGCCACGGTCCAAGAAATCCAACTTCTCAACAGCAGATTCAGCCAACGTGCGCACCAAGTCAACTTGAGCCGGTGTCAAGTTCAATGAAGCAGTGGATTCTTGAATCAGGAGGTCATCCACGCTGCTGATGACGCTGTTTAACGTCTCGCTCTTGCTATAGGTGCCGCCGTTGCTATAGGCCACACCATTGGAGTGCTTAGAAACCTTCACCTGGTTGATTATGGGCTCGTCTGCCGCAATTTTGGTCAACATGAATTCCATCAAAGGCTTTTCATCATTGCCCAAAAGCGTGCTGATTATGGCGGCCATCATCTTGCCCAAAGCCTCGAGAAAGAAGATGGGCAGGAACGCCGCGACGGACTCGTGGTCCAAAAAGTGGTGTGGGTCGTTTAGCGAGGGAGCAAGATTGGAGTACGCCTCCACGTCGTTCAAAAAGTCAAAGTTGTCGATGCACGAGCTCAACGTGGTGAAGATCTTGAACCCGCCCGTCGCCTCGGTGAACACACGCGCGTGCTTGGTCAAGCCGGCCATGAAGCCGACCAACGTCAAGTAATGCGAGAATTCGTGGTCGCTGCCGGCAAAAAACTTGTCGATGAAGTCGCTGTAGGTGTCGAGCACATCCGCCAGCATGGTGTGGTCGAAAGCGAAAGCCAAGTTGGCCAATGCCAGTGTGAGCTTCTCGGCAAGAATGAGCCATGGCGGGGTTCTGTCCAAGGAGTCGATCACGGCCTCGGAAAACTGTTGGCTGGGAAGCTCAAAGAGGTAGAGCCGGAACTTGTAGACCAATTGCTGGGCCTGCTTGGGGAAGTTCATGGTGCCCGCCGTGGCGTCACAGAGGGCCACCAAGATCTCAAACTCCGTCAACGAGATGGCAACTCGAGACATGGCCGAGTCGCCTGGAGTCTCCAACAAGCTTGCGTTGGTGTTTGAGTAAGACGTCGGCACATTTTCCACGGCCAATTTGGCCAATTTCTTGTAGGCCTCACCGCGGATGGCGCCTCTTCGGATGCCAAAATAGTCCATGCAAGTGAAGAGCAACCGTGCCGGGAACGGATGAGATAAGTAGTTGGACTGAGCACATGAGCCGAAAAGGTTGGGGATCTGTGTGTGTGCAGGAGAATATGCCCGATTGGGAGTTAGTCTTTTTTCACGTTTCCCCACATATTCAGCCCTCTGGGCGATTTGACATGCTGCAGGGTCTTCGCAGCTTCGAGGTCTACATCTGAGATAACAAGTGTAAAAATTTGCATCTTTTGCAAGAGAGCTGGTACTACTGGCGAGAAACCGAGGGCGGAGAAGATATTTCTAGAGGAACATATAGACGCGCGTCAAGCATCTTCTCTCGAGGCACAGGATTGCATGCGTATTGTTCTTCCAGCTTACCGAGGTAGGTTGAGGGGGAGAGGCCAGCATAACGAATGAGCGCAGATTGTTGGCTGAATCGACACAGGAAAATGTGACCGAGAATGGGGAGATATTCTGCCGTGATTTGCTAACTCGCTACGAAATTACAACGAAAAACCATAAGGGATCAGTGGTTTTGTCTCCTTGGCAACAAGGAACACGCTTCACTCATTGCCGGGTGCTGCTATGGTGGTATATGTATGGAAGGTGGAATGGGTGCGAAGTTTACCTATTACGCAGCCAGGTGAGGCGACCACCACTAATAAACTACAGCACATGCGCCGACCGAAGAGTAAGAACACGGAGTACATGAAATCAGCCATGCTTAGCATGCTAGCCGTCTTGGAAGTCGTAGAGTGTTCATTAGGCGTGTTTCAGCCTGAGGAGCAACATACCGCTCTGGCTGCAACACTGCTTATTTTCAGGGACGGATGACTGGGGTATTCGGATCCAAACGTACGCTACAGGCGTGAAGCCGCGGGTGGTGTTGGTGCCTGTCCATTTGACCTTAATGCCCTAAAATACAATGCTGAAGATGCTAAGAGTACGTCTCGATCAACGTGTCCCTCAAGTTGCCCGAGATGGCTTCGGGCTGCGCATCTTGCAACCTGAAAATCGACTCCACAACAGACAACTCAGGCGCAGTGGTGTCCAGACCGGTCACGGCCAACCAGTCATTCACCACCATGCCTGCACCAACAACAGAGGAACCTCTGTTGACAGTACCGGCCACTAAAGGCACCTGCAAAAGCGAGGACAACTCCTCCTGGTCCTGGATAGACGTCTGGGGGTGCACAATGCCACCCTGGTTCGACAACGAACAGTACGAGCCCACCAACACGTTGCCCGCAATGGTCTGGCGGAACACCTCCACACCCAACACATCGGCAATCAACTCCTCCGTCTCTCTCTCTATGTCGGGGTGCACCAACGCAACGTAGTCGTTGCAGCAAATAACGTTACCCAAAGCAGACAAGCGTTCCTCCACTCTCTGGATCTTGACGCTGTCTGGCAAGGAGTTTCTCAAGTGCATTAGTTCCTGGTCGGTGGTCTGCGTGGGGACCAACAAGCCTCTTCTGTTACCAGCGGTCATACGCCCGACAATACGGGTTCCGGCGATGGTGGTACGCACGATGGGGACAACATCTCCAAGCTCTGCCTCAAAAGCAGAGTAAAAGTTTTCCGAGCCACCCACTGCAACAAGACAGTACGAGTTGGTCAACTTGGCGAAAACGCCGACCTCGTTGGAGTTCTCAAACTGGGTTCTGCTCGCCATGATGGATAGTAAGTGGTGGCAAGTGAGCTTTTTAAATTTTCGTTGAGATGAGTCAGGACTGCATACAAGCGAGATGGGGAGAAAGGCTTTGCAGCCTCCATAAACTGTAGGATGCGAGCAATGTAACCCTGAGTGGAAATTTCCGCAGGCTCACAATTACCCCGCCGTAGTCTCCCAAAGCTATCTGGCTAGCAAGCATGCTACGTACACAAAATCAACTTTCAGAGAACCACTATTCGAAGGGTTTGAAACCTCGAGGAAGCCATATCCATGGCCATAGATCTACTCTCTTTACAGTACGTTCATAATGTAATCTTTAATTTGTCTCCTATTATGTACAAAAATTGATTTAGTCGAGGTCATCCACGAGCCCATCGTCGTCGCTCTCTTGCCAGTCAACCATCTCCTCATCCTCAGTCTCGTGGTTGGGCAACACCTCTAGACCCTTGTCGGTGCACACCACCCGAGCAGTTTCTTTATCCTTGATTTGGCCCTTCAACAACAACACTGCCAACTTGTTCAAGATCTCGCTCTGAATGAGACGGTTCAAGGGCCTTGCACCCAAGTCAGGCGAATAGCCGTTGGTGCACAAGTACTCTAACGCGGAGTCGTCCACGTCCAATGTAATCGACTTGCCGTTTGCAGCAAATCTCTTCTGAATCTCCTCAATTCTGATGCGAACAATCTTCGCGATTGCCTTTCTGGACAATCTGTTGAACACAATCATGGAGGAGATACGGTTGAGGAACTCGGGGCGGAAGTGGTGCTTGACCGCCTCCATAACGAGCCCCTTCGTCTCGGCATCGACCTTGCTTCCCTTAGACGCGTTGATATATTCCGCACCCAAGTTCGAAGTCATGATGATGATAGCGTTGGAGCAGTTGATAACCTTACCCTGGGAAGAAGTGACTCTGCCGTCGTCCAAGATTTGCAACAACACAGTCAAGACTTCAGGGGCAGCCTTCTCAACCTCGTCGAACAAGACCACAGAGTAAGGTCTTCTCAAGATCGCCTCAGTAAGGATACCCCCCTCTTCATATCCAACGTAACCTGGAGCAGCACCAAGCAATTTGGATGCTGACCACTTGTCGCCCAACTCAGAACAGTCGATTCTGATGATTGCTTTCTCGTCGGCGAAAAGGAAACCTGCAACCTTCTTCGCCAACTCGGTCTTACCAGAGCCGGACAAGCCGAGGAACAAGAAAGACGCTGGCTGGTTGGGGTTGGCCAAACCGGATCTTGTTAATCTCACCGCATTGGCCACAGCCTTAACCGCTTCAGGTTGGCCAACAACCTCCGACGACAAGACCTTCTCCATGTTGATCAACTTCGAGTTCTCAGCTTGGGTCAATTTCGTCACAGGGATACCAGTCAAACGTGCAGCAGTCTCCGCAACGGCCTCTGCACTCACGACATTGTTCAACATGGAATGTGACGCATCTTCTTCAGCCACTTGGATCTCCAACTCCTCGATCTGCTTCTTCACGTCGGGAATGGCGAAGTAGCGCAAATCTGCTGCAGATGCATTGTCGCGTCTTCTCTCTGCGTCGTGGGCCTTCACCTCCAAGTCGTCAAGCTTCCTCTTGAGGGCAGTCAACTCGTCGTGACCCGTACGCTCCTGCTGGAAGCGTTCCCTCAATGGGTGCAAACGCTCCTCCAACTCGGCCTTCTTTTTCTTGGCCTGTTCAAGGCGCTCAGTCGATTCGCTGTCTGCGTCCTTGTCTCTCTCCAAGGCATTGATTTCCACCTCAACCAAATGCAACTGTCTCTCCAAGCTGTCCAATTCTTCGGGCTTGGAATCGCGCTGCACGGCCACAGCAGCTGCAGTTTCGTCAATCAAGTCGACTGCCGAATCAGGCAAACTTCTGTAGGTCAAGTACCTTGACGCCAACTGCGCTGCAGTGACCAAGGCAGAGTCCAAGATACGGACACCGTGGTGGATCTCATACCTGGGCTGCAATCCTCTTAAGACGGCCACCGTCTCGGGAATTGTCGTGGCAGGGACGTCAATCTTCTGGAACCTTCTCTCGAAAGCACCGTCTTTGGAGATGAACTTTCTGTATTCAGCAAAGGTGGTGGCACCAATGCAATGCAATGCACCTCTGGCCAACATGGGCTTTAAGAGGTTGGCTGCGTCGGACTTGCCGTCGCCCATCAACATGTGGATTTCGTCGATGAAAAGGATGATCATCTCTTTCGACTTTTCAATATCGTTCAACACACCCTTGATTCTCTCCTCAAATTCACCCTTGTACTTGGCGCCTGCGGTCAACGCACCCAAGTCCAAGGCGAAAAGACGAGAATTAGCCAAAATGCTAGGGACGTCGCCATCAACGATTCTTTGAGCAACACCCTCGACAATGGAGGTCTTACCCACACCGGCCTCACCAATCAAGACCGAGTTGGATTTCGACCTTCTCGCCAAGACACGAATGACCCTTCTGATCTCTTCCTCTCTGCCAATCACGGGGTCAATCTTGCCCTCCCTGGCCTTCTCGGTCAAGTCTTCGCAGTACTTGCTCAAGAACTCGTACGTCGAAGAGGAGTCGGCCTGTCTCGAGTCGATTCTCTGGTTTCCTCTCAACTCAAGCACCTGTTTCTTGATGTTATCCACGTTGATCTGGGCCTCCTTGAAGATGTCCTTGATAGACGAGTCTTCTAGAAGCGCCAACAATATGTGGTCTTGAGCGATGTAGCTGTCCTTTTGCTGTGCTTTGATTTTGTTTGCGTTCGCAATCACCTGCCCAGCAGCGTAACTGAGTCTCACCTCGTCTGGAGCCGGGGTCTGCGAAGGCAATCTCACCAAGTGTCTGTTGACGATCCTTTCAAAGTCTGGCCACTGGTAGCGGCCCTTCTGGATCAAAGTCTTCAAGTACTGGGTAGAGTTCTCATCGTCGGTTGGCACCATGGCTGCAAGAAAGTGCAACGGCACCACCTGAGAGTGGGAACCTTCCTTGGCCAACTCAGTGGCTCTTTGGATAATGCTTAAAGCGTTGTCTGTGAATTGGGTTTCGTCCATGATGAAGATTGAGGAACAACCCTTAGCGTTGGCAGCGTGGGCCTTATATCAGTGCCGGATGATTGCTAGGACGACCTAGAAGCTTCTGGAATGTGCAGGAAAGATCACCCTATTCGACAGTTCGGGACGAACACGAGATTTCCGGGATCCCGCACGGCTTACCGTGCAATGGACAATTCCAGATTCCCCAGTTCGGATCTGGGCGAGGACGAAGTGTGGGCGTGGTGGTGAAAGTGGTGATAGTGGTTGGCAGTAGAGAGACATTCTGCAGGACGGTGCAGGATGTGGAAAGTGGAGAAAGGCAGCGTTTGGCGGACGTACATTGTCCAATGGCACCCGGCCACTGCCGGAATCTAAGCTATTGCTGACTGGCGACTGCTCGCATGCTTGTCGCTTTGAGACCTTGTCTCTTGGATCGGCTCTTTCAGGACAGCACTACACGCAGTCCTGGACAGGTTGGTTCGTAGTCTGCCCAATCCGTCCCCACCTCGGAACCCCTCTCTATCCCCAGTATTGCTGCTGCTGATAGAAGCCTGTTTGTTGCACTGTTGGCTGCATGGCCACCTGCTGGCCATAGTTCTGGCCGTAGTTCTGGCCATAATTCTGGGCCTGACCGTACAGAGGCTGCTGACCGTATTGGCCCTGAACGAACTGTCCTTGGCCGTATTGTCCCTGAGTAGCCTGTTGCGTCAATTGAGGCTGCTGTAACTGCTGCTGTTGCGTTAACTGCGGCTGCTGTAACTGCGGCTGCGCGAACTGCTGCGTAGCTTGTCCCTGCAACGGGACAGACAGGTTGGAGGTCTCGGGCTGGTTGTAGAGCGACAAGATGTTCTGCTTCGTCATCTGCTGCTGGAGGTACTGCGGAGTCTGCTGCAGAAGCATCGCCTGGTGCTGCGGGTTGGCGGGGTCCAAGTACTGCTGCCCATTGGCATCCACGTACAGCACCTGTCCCGTGACAGGGTCCGTGTACTGGTAGATCTGGGGCGCCTGGATCGCCTGCGGCACCAGCAGGGCCAGGGCCTGCGCCGTCTGGGCCAGGTTCCACCACTCGGGCGACGCCGCACCGGCAGACGCAGGTGCCAGGGCAGCCGAAGCCGGGGCCAGAGGCGCCGACGACGCAGGGCGCCGCGGCAAGTCCGGCGGAAGCTCGGCCTGCGACGGATTCGTGCGCGCGTCGTGCTCCAAGATGTCGAGCGCAAAGTCAATGTCGCCCGAGCTCAAGAGCAAGCTCTCCACCACGGCGTCGCGGTCCTTGTACCCGAACGTCGCGAGCTTGGTGGCCTGCGGCCGGTACTGCGTCTGCTCGTACAGCGTGAGGCGGCGGTGGGACAAGCGCGGATGCAAGATCGGAAGAGC